>JARBWK010000001.1:103034319-103104893 GCA_030556195.1 Anolis apletophallus
GAGCTACCCTGTTCCCTGGATTCGAACCACAAACCTTCAGGTCAGCAAGTTCAGCAGCTCAGCGGTTTAACCCACTGTGCCACAAAGGGGGGGGGGGCTCAATTGTCTTATCTTACCCAAAAACATTTACATGCTTGCTCATGCATACTTAAAAGCAGCCAATAAAGTCTCTGCCTATAATCTTCAACTGGATCCAGAAAGGCAGGTGAACAGGAATGGTGGAAGGTGTTCAAAGGCAAACTGGACACTCTGATATGCATGTTTCTCCAGGCCTACACAGGAAACAGGCACAGAAGACACACATCTACCTTGTGGTGATACAGAGTAGTAGTGAACTCTAGCTGTGAGTGAGCTGTTTCTTCCAGAATTGCACAGACTCCTACAGTTTGTCATTTGAAAGTGAGACCTGAAGGTTTCCCTTCCTTGTTCCTTGCCAGCAGAAGTGTCAGGAAACCTCCTTCACCACCTCCCCCTCCCTGCCAACCTTTTCACCATTCAGACTGTGCAGGCAGGCCAGCATGCTGGCTGTGGCTCCTTGCATTCAGGGCACGTCTGAAAGCTCCTTTAAGTAATAGTGCAGGAGGGACTTCCTAATCAAGAAGCAAACACTGCGAGGCATACTAATGAGACACACCGCTGCCAAGAATGCAGCAGGCAGCAAGAGGCAATGCTCCTCAACTTGTCCTCATATGCATGTGAAGAAAACTGTTTAGGTATTTTTGAAAGGGGGTGACAGGAGAAACATTACAGCAAGCAACACTCTCCACATTCTCAGTTGGTTCAGTCTGGAGAGGTTACCTACCTACATATGCAGATCTGCCCTTTACTTCTGAAAGTCATAGACCAACCTGAGGACACGTGAAAGAAGAGACTCGTGCATTTGTGCTGGCAGCACCCTATAGCTCAGGAGAAATAGACCTCCTTTGCTGTCTCTTAAAAGTTTCACAATACCCCAAGGTAGCTTATTGTAAAAATATTCAGCAATAGGGTTTTTTTTATGGATCTGTGAATTAATCTGCTTGGCTATAGTCTTCAAACACATCTTCCAATCTATATGCAAGTCCAAAGAAGCTATTTGAGATATTACGGGAAAACAGAGCGCTAAGTTGACCTGTGTTTTCTGACATCAGATGTTACCAGGAGATGTCAGCTTGCTACTCTCGGTAGCAGCCACACATCCTTTGTAACTTCAATTTTGCCCTTGAGCCTTTTTGTTTTGCTCTCTGTTCAAAAGATACTGCAAGATTTAAAATGTTTCATTTATTTTTACCTTCATGTCTCTAACAGACATCATCATCATCTGATCACTTTTGAGGAAACCATCATAACCTGAACATTCCTCAAGGACACTATGCCACTTTGAGTCACTGAGAACTCGTCGATGATGGTGCGGAAGACACATATAGCATTCCCTCTGAAGACAGTGGTGTGGGATACAACATCTGGGTGATTCGATGAACTCAAACACATCGTTTTGTACAACGATGCCTATCCCCAGTTAGAAATCTTGTTCACACATATCACTTCTTCACTTGTGAGAACCACACAAAGTCCAAATGCCTCCATTAGTATTAATCATGCTGCATAGATTATAATTCATATATACAATCACAACAATATTTTCTTCCACCATTACCATCCTAGAAATCATTAGTCTATCATATAGTAACATGTTCACTGTGATGTTTCTCCATCTGTGTCTACTCATGGATTGCTCGATCTACTTAATTTCTTAAGACAAAAAGTTCTGAATGAATTTTTCTCATACACAACAGAAAACCTAACACATTTTTCTTTTTGCAATCCATAGAGTAATCCATAGAGTACTTTAGAATTATAGAATATTAGTTGGACAAGACCACATGGGCCATCTAGTCCAACCTCTGCCAAGCAGGAAAAGCATAATCAAAGTACCTCTGGCAGATAGCCATCCAGCCTCTGTTTAAAAGTTTCAAAGGAAGGAGCTTCCACCCCCAGTCGAAGGCAGAGAGTTCCACTGCTGAATATCTCTTACAGCCAGAAGTGGAACTTTATGCCTTGGAGTGTGGTGGAAGCTCCGCATGTATCTTGCATCCCTGGATAATAACTATTGTCTAGAAGCAGCTCTCCTCAAGTCATCAGTGCCCAGGTGACAAGACGTTACAAAACATTTATTTTTTAAATGCATGTATTCTGAAACAATCAAGCTACTGCAATAATAGAATCTGCAAGTGCATCAAAAAGCCGAGATGTAAAGGTCGAGGTGCTGAAAGGTGCCAACAGACTAAAATGGCAGTGGCATTCCAAAAGTTGGGAACATTACTGACTTTGGGTGTTGTGTATCCACCCCTCCCCCCCCCACTCTCAATTTATTGACATGTTATCCAAATTGGGACAAAAGTTGTATTTCGAATACTGCTTCCAAAATCTTCCAGGTATTATGTGTACAATTTTCCAAGAGAAATATGAATAAGGAAGAGAAAGCAAACTCACACAAAGACAATAGTTCAATCTAACAGGAATTCCAATTGAATGACAGTGCCTAAGGTAAACAATTTTATCAGACACCAATAATGATGCACTAGGGTATATGAAAAGGACAGAAGCAACAAGATATAATAAACCTAAATTGGAAACAACTCAGCATGTTCTTGGTTGAGTTTTCTCTGCTGATTTAGGAGGCTTTCCTCAAATTCAAGAATGCACAACAAATGGGAACGGGGGTGGATGTTGAAAAAAGTCCACCATCAATTAACATCCTTTTTTCAGGAGGCAAAAAGGAGGACTTTTGTTCTCATCTCAGAAAACTGTGAGCAGGTTGGGAAGCAGCAGGGAGCAAGACTGCAAACTGCAAATGCATTTCAGACAGGATGAACCTGTTACAGACAGATCCAAAATGCTGAGTTCATGTTCCATCCTTAAAGTGATGGTGGTCAAGAATGCAACAGTATCTCAAAAATGTGTTTGTCTTTGTGTCCAGGCACATCAGTGTATGTATGTATGCATTCATTCATTCATATGTCTATGTGTGTGTGTGTGTGTGGGGGGTGTTAATCTAAAAGGTACCTTTATGAAAAAAATGAAAACTTAGTTCTAGGTGGCAGCACAATGTTGGCTAGAAGTAGAATATAATGTACAGATCAAAACTATCAAATATATAAAATCGCTTCAGTACAAGGCTTGGAAAATTGCTTATTTATGACAAAAGAGTGCCTGTTTTCAGCAAAAAAAATTATTCCTGTAAAATTTGTTCAGATGGATTTGATACCTTTTGGAAATACACCCACATCTGTGTGTGTGTGTGTGTGTGTACATGCAGTCCCCAAGTTACGAACAAGATAAGTTATGTAGGTTTGTTCTTAGAATCATAGAATAATACAGTAGAGTTGGAAGAGACCTTGTGAGCCATCCAATCCAACCCCCTGAATCACATTCAAAGTACCCCAACAGATGGCCATCCAGCCTCTGATTAAAAGCCTCCAAAGAAGGAGCCTCCACCACACTCCAGGGCAGAGAGTTCCACTGCTGAACAGCTCTCACAGGAAGTTCTTCCTAAAGTTCAGGTGGAATCCCCTTTCCGGTCGTTTGAAGCCACTGTTTCATGTCCTAGTCTCCTGGGCAGCAAAAAACAAGCTTGCTCCCTCTTCCTTATGACTTCTCCTCACATATTTATTCATGGCCCTCATCATATCTCCTCTCAGCCTTCTCTTCTGCATGCTTAACATGTCCAGGTCTTGAAGCCGCTCCTCATAGGGCTTGTTCTCCAGATCCTTGATCATTTTAGTCACCCTCCACTGGACACATTCCAGCTTGTCAACATCTCCTTTCAATTGTGGTGCCCAGAATTGGACACAGCGTGATTCCAGGTGTGGTCTGACCAAGGCAGAGTAGAGGGATAGCATGACTTCCCTGGATCTAGACATTATACTCCTATTGATGCAGCCCAAAATCCCACTGGCTTTTGTTACCGCCACATGACATTGTTGGCTCATATTTAACTTCTTGTCTACGAGGACTCCAAGATCTTTTTCACACATGCTGCTGTCGAGACAGGCATTGTTCCCCATTCTGTATCTTTGCATTTCAATTTTTTTTTGCCTAAGTGGAATATCTTGCATTTGTCACGGTTCAACTTCATTTTGTTGGTTTTGGCCCATCATCTCTCTAATCTTTGGCTAGCATAGGAAAGAGATTTACACCCCTGCGGTGTTTGTTTTACTGTCTGTGTTCCTGTTCAAAAGATTTCACCTCACTTTCTTTCCCTGTGAGAATGGGATTTTGAAAAAAAAAGACTTATTGTAGAAACAAGGATTGGTGATAAAGTTTTAGTTGAGACACCTTTTCCCCATGATAATAACTCTTTCATGGGTGAATTTCCCTTCTTAGGAGTAGGTTTCTCTCACTTCCTGTTGTATCATCCCCGTTTGTAACTATGAGTTGTTTGTAAGTATGATGCTTGTAACTCTGGGACTGCCTGTACATTGATGTACCTGGACACATGTACACACTTTTTGGGATGCTTGCCTAAGGATCAGACCTGCAGAGCAGTGAGTAAAACCTTTACAGCATTCAGGACACATGCAAATCCTCGTTTGCTGGGTGACTCCCCAAGGAAACGGGGGGAGCGGGTTCTACATATCTTTGTTATGGCTAAGTTTGATGTGATGAAATCTAATTGAAAATTAGAAAGATCTGTGTTCAAAATGTATTTTAAAAAAGAAATAAAAATGAGCAGTAGGAGCACCCACATTCCACTTGCCCTCAACACAGTTCCTCAACTGTTTACAACAGAGCACTGATACATTGCATGTAAAAATGAGAAGACTGCCAAAATCTTTTTGGTGCACTCTGCTTCCATTTTTTCCAAGGGTTGAATGCAGTGGTAATGAGAAAAGGCAGACAAAATCAGCTGGCTCCCGGCAGCCTATTTCTCCAAAGCCTCACTTCCTTCACAGCTATGCTTGTTACAGCCTTTTTCCTTTTGTTAACACTGCCTATCCTGGCAGAATGAACCAACAGAGTTCCATCCAAAATTTGATTGCATATCTGTGCAAACATATAGGCTGCCTTGATTGTGTTTTGTTTTGAAGGTGGTTAGTTGGAATCATGATTGGAAAGGCAGGGCCAACACTGTAATCAGCCTCCAGCTTGCTGGAGTGGATGGGTGTAAGGCAAATTGCATAGACTATCATACTGCAGGAAAATAACCTATTTGCGGTCATTGACAAAAAACAAAACAAAATCCTGACTTCATTCTGATTTTTTAACAAATCAGAACAGGGTGCCTAAGCTTTCATGCTAGGGCTACTCATGCTCTTGCAGTCTTGAATCTCCTCTCCTTTCACATCAGAGGGGAAAAATTAAGCAATGTGGCTTTGTTCTTGGCTTTGACGCTGCCTAATGACCAATAGAAAGAGCGGCATCTACCAGAATGAAAATAAATAACAAGAATCCATAAAAGTTTTTAAAGCAGCTACTCACCCTGTGAGAACCACCACAAAGTCCATCACATTCCAGCCATTCCTTAGGTAGGAGCCTTTGTGGAAAGCAAATCCTAAGGCAATAATTTTAATTCCAGCTTCGAAACAAAATATTCCAATGAAGTACGGTTCTGTGTCATCCTAAAGAAATATATAGAGGAGGAAATGTTATTTATTATTTACTAATTGCATTTTGTTCCCAAACCCTAGTCTTTTTCCATGGCATCAAACAGGATTTCCTCCCTCCATTTTATCCTCATCACAGCCCAGTATGGTAAGCTTGGCTGAAACATAAACCACCTGATTCAGGGTCACCAATAGACCTGAAGAGTGAAGATCCCTCTCCGTAGTCCAGGCCTGAGAGGCTGCACCTGTGTATAAATATATGCTGGGGTGACCTTTATCTTTCATAAAACACTTCCAGGGCATCAGATAGACAAGTTCTGCAAAATATTGCAAAACACTGTTTTCTGCCATTCCTAGGATATGAAATCTGACCCTGGCAGTTACAGTCATGGCAGTATCTATATAACTATTTATTTATTTATTTATCATATTTGTATACCGCCTTTCTTAGCCCGAAGGCGACTAAAGCTATAACCCTGTCCACACTTATCTGGGGGATTGTTTCTCTGAGCTCATGCATTTTATAACGCTCTCTTTAAAATTGCACTATGGAAACAAATCTGCTTGATGAGGTTGTTGGTGAGCCAACAATGAGATGCTGTTGCATGTCTTCTAGCCATTTCTGACTTATGGCAACCCTGAGGTGATCCCATCTCAGGGTTTTCTTTGCAAGATTTGTTCAGAGGGGTTGGGTTTTGCTTTTGTCTGAGGCTGACTGGCCCAAGGTCACCCAGTGGGAGCCTCCGGTGGCACAGTGGGTTAAACCCCTGTGCAGGCAGGACTGAAGACCAGGGAGAGTGCGGATGAGCTCCCTCTGGCAGCTCCAGCACCCCATGTGGGGACATGAGAGAAGCCTCCCACAAGGGTGGTAAAACATCAAAACATCCAGGTGTCCCCTGGGCAACGTCCTTGCAGATGGCCCATTCTCTCACCCAAGAAGTGACTTGCAGTTTCTCATGACACAAACAAAAAAACCCAGTGGGTTTCCATGGAAGAGCAGGGATTCAAATCCTAGTCTCCAGTCATAATCCAATGCTTCATAGAAGGCATTGGATTACACCTTACACTGCCTTATAGAAAGGAAGGCTGGACTTGGCTGCCCTTCTGGAACCTTCTTGGAGAATTTAGCTCTTCCCTAAGGATGTTTTAAGAGGAAGAGAATACTACTTACCAATCGTTCTGACATTGGTGTCTTGTCATCATCAGGCAGATGCTGCTCCAGAGCAAGGACAATGCAGTTTGCTATGATGGTTGCTAAAATCATGTATTCAAAAGGAGTGAGGCAGAGTTAAGGAAAATCTGTCACATGGCCGAATGTGTGAATGATGACCAAAATAAAGAGGACTCTCAAGCATTTTCACACATATTCAGTCTTCTATAGATTAGTTAACACGCAGAAAAACGACATAAACACCCTCTAGCTTGGACTGTTATGCCAGGGTTGTTTAAAAGTGCTACAAATAAATAGTGTTAACACCCATCTTTTAACTTGATTGAAAGGCATGGAAAAGGGGAACACAGGGTTGAGTAACGATGTGAAAGCAACCTAATGGATGGAAAATACAGGGAACTGAAACTACTGGATCCAAGTGAATGCAGATATAAGGAGCAAAAAACACACTGGAAAAGTTGCATTTACATAGCTGTTCTTCAAGTTGAATCCGATCTGTGGCCAATCTCTCATAGGATAGGATTATTTTAGAAGACTTTATGCCATTGCCTTCCTCTGATGCTGAGAGTTTGTCACTTATTCAAGTTCACCAAGTGGGTTTCCTTGGCTTAGGATTGAAATAAGAATATTCCAGAATTCAATCCACTACACCAGCTCCCCTTGCAGAAATTTCTTGGGGAGAATAATAGCACATAGTCCATGACTGCAAAAACCTAGAACTGCCTTGACTGTACACTTGTAACTATTCCTGGTTCTCTGATAAGCTCAACTGTATGACACTGGACATATTTATTGAAACCACACCATGCATTTTCTAGTATACTCCCAAAGGAATCATGTGTGAAGGAAGCCTTATAAGATTTTTTTGCAGGACCTTCCATACTGGAGATAATTGTTCCTTATCTGATCATTGAGAGGTGGACATCTGATGATGCTACAAAAAGCAGTGCAACACATTTACCAGCCATAATTTGTACCTCACGTGTGAATGATGTACCTATCATGTTAATTTGTACCTATCATATTAATGAAAGTAATAATAAGGCAACAGCAGGATTGAAGGGAAACAACTAGAAAAGCTGACACGATATGAGGATTTAAAGATCGAACTGCAAAGACTCTGGCACAAGCCAGTAAAGGTGGTCTCAGTGGTGATCGGCACACTGAGTGCAGTGCCTAAAGACCTTGGCCTGCACTTAAGCACAATTGGCACTGACAAAATTACCACCTGCCAGCTGCAAAAGGCCATCTTACTGGGATCTGCACACATTATTTGGCGATATATCACAGTCCTAGACACTTGGGAAGTGTCCAACGTGTGATCCAATACAACAGCCAGCAGAGTGATCTTGTTTGCTGTGGACTCATCTTGTTGTATTTCTAATAATCATCATCATCATCATCATCATCACAGAGTCCTAGATGCTTGGGAAGTGTTTGACTTGTGATTTTGATACAAAATCCAGCAAATATATCTCGTTTGCTGTGACATACTGTGTTTTTGTGTCAATAATAATAATAATAATAGAGAGAGAGAGAGAGAGAGAGAGAGAAGGGTGGGGGAACAGAGGATGAGATCATGGAATGATTTCTCTGAGTGGGTAGTGAAGGGGAAAATTGATGAAAACATTTGTGTATGTGTGTGCATGGCTGTATGAAGGTGCATGTGTTTATATGCACAGAGACATTTGTGTTTTTAGGTTTACACATTTTAAAATTGCATATTACAATACATTGACTATTGGTTTGCAACCCCCCCCCCTCATCTACAGATCTAATATAGGTTGGAAGTTTTCGGGCTGTATGGCCATGTTCCAGAAGCATTCTCTCCTGACGTTTTGCCTGCATCTATGGCTGGTATCCTCAGAGGTTGTGAGGTCTGTTGGAAACTTGGAAACTTGGGCTTATATATCACAGATCTCGTCAAATACCACAAGAACCTTATCTATTCAGGTTGGAAATTCAATATTTTTGTCTTAGCCAGTTATTTTCTAGACTGTCATTTTTTTTCTGTTCCGGTTCTTCATGTAAAATATTGTAGCTACTAGGCATGGTTTCAAACCCAAAAATAGGGAATCAAAAATCTAATTGGGGGGGGGGGGATTTTTTTTATTAGTAATAGAAAGACTCACAAAAAAAATTCCAAAAATTTCTAAAATGTAACGCAATTACTAACAAAATTCGTTAGTAGTTCTAAAGTAGGCAAAGCAGGGAAACAGGACTGACACTGTTTTAAGCACAGGCAAATCAAGGGGCAACATTTCCCTTGGTTTCCTTGCAGGGAGATATAATGCATTAATATATTATTATTAATATTATTAAATAAAATAGTTGCCAATGCACACCTCTGGTGCAGGCCTTGCTAATCTGTAGAGTTCTCCTCACTCCAGCTTTTTCCCATTCAGTTTTACCATAGCAGTCTAGGACCTCCGTTTGAACTCTATGGCTTTTCTTGATTCTGAGCTCTTCCTTCTCCTCTCCGTGCTCTTTTCACTCCTGCTGCCCTTCTCTCAGCAGTTCTTATGTCCTTCTACTCTGTCCTTCTATCTAAACCCCCTTCCTGGGTTTTAAATCGCTTTTTTCGTCAGCCCTCCAGCCCCTCTAGGAGTCCTGATCTGGATCTCTCTATGGTTTCCGGCTCCTTTTTCACTTCCTGGAGGAGGCCTTTCACTCTAATTAGGCTCCAAGCATGGAAAGGCCCCGATTTGACTGTGAGTTATGTCTGCAAAGCTATTTTGGAGGGGGAAATTTTCCTGTTGGGTGGGCATCCGAAATAGTTACTAATCTAACGAAAATTTGGGCCCAGGGGGTGCAGAAAAGAAAGTCCACTTCCGGGATTGTGGCAGCGATGCGTATAAACTTGAAAGTCCCATACATACGAATCCCTTCCGATTTCTTTTCATTTTCATAACTTTTTTCTCATGCCTAGTAGCTACCTATGTAATTTCTTCACAGAGCAACTAAAAATCAACCTTATCACTGCATGAAAGCATAAAATGTAATTTGCAGCACATTTCAATTGAATGGGATAGTGATGGTGAGTCTCCTTCATCCAGAAGACTACTAGACTTGCAGTAAAATATGAATCAAATAATGCGGCCTCTTCTGAATCCTGATCTGAAAATTCTGGCATCCACCCCAAAATCCAGCAAGATTTATCAATACATCCCACTTATGGAATGTGTAGATGCATCATGTGTCACGCAACTTGGCCATTTTGCTTCAAAGAACAGAAAAGACAGCAAAAGAAAGCATCAATTTCCATTGTTTACTTTCACTCATACTTTCATGTGTACACCTAAAATATATTACCTTGCAACAATAATTTTAAACTGCCCCAGAGTTCTGCTTTCATTGCATCAATTTATTCATGGCTGATATTGAAGACTTCTGCATAGAGATAATTTATTCCTGGACCAATGGAAGTACTGCACCTTAACTATTTTTTTAAAAAAAGAATAATCTCCTTCTTTGAGTAGAGTCAGGGCCGGATTACCCATAAAGCCACCTGAGGCACTTGCCTCGGGCGGCAGATTTTGGGGGCGGCATTTCCGGGCCTGAAGAGGCCCGGAAATGAGTCTCCCGCCACCCCTAAGGAGATTCAGGCGGTTTTCGCCACCCCCGCCCCCGCCCCGCTCGTGTTTGGGGCACGGGCGAGTGGGGCGGTGAAAACCACCTGAGTCTCCTTAGCACCGCCTCTTGCTCCTCTTCGGTTCCCCCCTCCCTCCCTTCGTTCACTTGGGAGGGGGGAACCCAGGAGGAGCAAGAGGCGGGGCACAGGGGCGCCACGCCACGGCCAGGCCGCTGATGCGGCGCCCCTTCGCCCCGCCTCTTGCTCCTTCTCCTTTCCGAGGAACTGAGGAGGAGCAAGAGGTGGCGCTAAGAGGCGCCGCGTCACAGCCAGGCCTCTGACGTGGTGCCTCTTCGCGCCGCCTCTTGCTCCTTCTCCTTTCCCCCGGCGGTGCCCTCTCCCCTCACGCCGGCAGCGGCTCCGCCCCTCCTCCCTTCAGTGAAGGTGGAATAGTTGCAAATAACACTGATTTGTTATGACATCATTTTGATGTATGACTACATCCCTCTTTTCAGTATACAAATGTTTCCAGGATGGCTCACAACAAACAGTAATACAGTAAACAGTCCCATACAATATGAAGTCCTTGAAGGCTATAATAAAGCAGGGTTAAAGGTATGTGTCAGGTGGAAATTATCAGTTACAAGATATGTGGGGAAAAAATTACAGGAGAAATTTTTTTGCCAGTTCCTTCCTCTAATGCAGTGGTTCTCAACCTGTGGGTCCCCAGGTGTTTTGGCCTACAACTTCCAGAAATCCCAACTAGTTAACCAGGTTTTAGGATTTATGGGAGTTGAAGGCCAAAACATCTGGGGACCCACAGGTTGAGAACCACTGCTCTAATGCATAGCCTACAATATGTGGTATTTATTTATTTATTTATTTCAGATATTTGTACCCCGCCCTTCTCAACCCTTCAATCTCCCCTCCAGGTACTAGGCAGGACCATCCTCACTTAGCTTCCAAGATCAAGTGGGATCTAGTGCCTTAAGGCCTTTAGGCCATAAATATGCGTAAGTGCAATGCAATTCTACCGAATTGCATTGCACTTACTTACGCATATTTATGGCCTAAAGCACATATGTAGCCTGGAAGAAGGCATCTCAAGGAATCTAATGTGGGGCCTTTCAAAACTACCCCTCCGTATTATATATGTTTCCAGTTGTTTTTCTTTCTTTCTTGGAAACTTGCTGGTGACTGGCAACTTATGACTAGTGGGTCAATACCCTCCATGGACCTCTATGGCCTTGTGAGGGGGAAAAGCAAAAGAAGTAATTGTAGTCCTACCCATAAACCTGTGCATGAACCGAAATAGAGCTTCTGATTTGTAGGTTTCTTTCCCCTGTATCTCTTGGGTTCCTGACTATATCAATTCCATCCATGGTGTCTGGAGATCCATTTCCCCTGATGGGAACCGTATGTAGGCCACAGGTAGAAGCAGCATCTGTGGTGTTTCATTAGGAGAGATGTGTGATATGCATGCAGAATTGCATATTTGCAACTGAAGCGTTTCAGTATTCACAGAAGATTGTGAGCATCGTTTATCATAGGTGTGTGTGTGCACGTGCAGGGTGCAGCATAAGTGAAGCCTCCTTTCCTGGGTGTGTAGTTTTGTGCTAGACTAAGTACGGGTCGTAATCCTTTTGGAATGAAGAGATTGCTACCTAATGCTGCCATACCCACGTTGATCTTGCACCGTACACTTCTGATCTCCATAACTGCATCATACCCCTTGCCCACCTGGGTAAGTGAAGGGGTTTGGAGCCTGGTTTAGACTCAGAGATTTATATAGAAGCTGCAGTCTCCACCTCTTCCTGGCTTTCCTCTCTTCCCCACCCTTTCTCAGACTAGTCCTTCTCTACAGCCACGGAGGTATGCCTATTTTAGGTTTTCTTAAAAATAACTAGTTGGAAGGCAAAGGTTAAATCTCTACTACCCGTAAGATTCCTGGTCTAACCTAGAATGTTTACTTATGAGTAAGCATGAAAAGGACCACAGAAAGTAACATTCAGCATTCTGTTATGCCTTCAACAGAGCACATGTGGAGCCCCGGGTAGCGCAATAGGTTAAATCCTTGCACCAGCAGGACTGCTGACCAAAAAGTCAGTGGTTCAAATCCAGGGAGTGGGGTGAGCTCCTGTCTGTCAGCTCCAGCTTCTCAAGTGGGCACATGAGACAAGCCTCCCACAGGATGGTAAAACATCCGGGTGTCCCCTGTCCTTGCAGACAGCCAATTCTCTCACACCAGAAGCAACTTGCAGTTTCTCAAATCGCTCCTGGTTGCCCTAATGCTTGTTGGTGGTTCCAGTTCCAGACTCTCACCCCACTTCCACTCCCACAGTAATAGGAGTGATGGAGAAGGGAGTTTGGGATCTGACCTGGGGCATGAGCAACCTGTGGAGGACTCACTGGGGCCACAACTAAAAGGAATGCAAGATTGTTGGTAAGGCTGGGAGATTTTGTGCTTCTCCTCTTACTGTGGGCCTACCGTATCTGCAGGGGTTTCTTTCCAGGATCCTGCGCAAATATGAAAAACTACACATGTCACGGCCCATATTATTAAACGGAAGTGATGGGAACACCCACACTTTGGCATGTCTGTGTTCACATTACTGCCACTTTAGTAATTTAGGGTGTCTGAATTTGCAAATTCAGAGCTCATGGATCTGGAGGGCCACTGTCTTTAGAGTCCAGGTCCAGCTGACACCTGGCAGAGCAGTCCAGCTGTACTAAAGAAGTGGCCTCACCTAATCCCCTTTGTGTGGGGCAATAACGGGTAATATAGCCAACTGGGACCAAATCAAGAAAGAAAAGTGGTGTGTAAATATAACAACAACAACAACAATACATATAAACGGACCAGCAGCAACAATAGACAGAACAGGGGAGGGATCTGCCTCTTTGTTCCTGGGATAGACTACAAATGAACTTTCCTCAGGAACTCATATATCACTGGTTTTCCTGCAGTATTAAAGAGTGAGCCCAACAAATGCTCTCAAAATAAGCAGCAGCTTTCTTTGCAATTTAATGTTGAATATATCAAAGAGAGCTGTGCATCTTGTCCCATATTTTTTTAATTTAAAAAACCCTCTCCCTGTCCTGTCAAAAAACATATGCATACGTCTTGAAATGCTGGACTTATGCATAAGATATGGTTTAATCTGGCACAAGAGTTTCTGAGTGGGAGAATCTCATTGAAAGGCTTGCAAATCTCCAATACAGATTAATTTTGCAAAAATATTGTAGATGTTCCTTAAATATCAACAGAGATTGGGACAATTACAATTTGGAATTCAATGCACCTTCCTTTGATTCTTGGAATTAATAAGCAATACTTCAACATTGTAGGATTTCAGTCAGCTCTCAGGACCCTTCCACACAGCCTTATAATCCAGAATATCAAGGCAGAAAATCCCACAATATCTGCTTTGCACTGAGTTATCTGAGTCCACACTGCCATATATTCCCATTCAGAGCAGAAAATGTGGGATTTTATTCAGCTGTGTGGAAGGGGTCTCAGTTATTCTGGTATCTGTTACAGAAAGTGGTAGAACATAGAAAGGTTTCTAAACCTGGATATAAGCTACTTTAGGGTCACCATAAGTCAGAAATGACTTCAAGGCACACAACAAATAATTCTGGATCAAGCCACCAAATTGTCCATAGCTGCATTGGACCCAATATTTGGATTATTGAAATATGTGAAAGGACATCACACATTGGGATTCTTTTGTAGTAAAAGTGAGCTCTAGACCTCCAGTACTCTATATTCTTCCTTGACTCACCTACACATATACACACAGGAAGGCTACTTGACAAAGAATGTTTCTGGGCATGTGCAGAAGGCCCATGAATAAAGTGTTGTTGTTATATTATTATTATTATTGTACACATCCAGCGATGAAGACATGGAACTTGAGTAGATCTGGATTCATAAACAAACAGCAACTACTTCAGACATGGTTTGCTTTTCTGCTTTTTAACACTTGTAAGATCCGGTCTGATCTTGGAAGCTAAGCAGGATCAGCCTTGGTTAGTTCTTTGAAGGAAGACTATCAATGCATCCCGGGTGCTGTGGGATCTATTTCAGAGGAAGGAGCTGGCAAAGCCATCTCTGCATCTTCCTTGCCTAAGAAAACCCTGTGACATTAATGGTGTTTCCATAAATTGGCAGGTGACTTGAAAGTACACGCGCTCATAACTTGATTCCTGAATTAAATACGTAATTTGTTTCTGCCTCTCCAGTCTGCCTTCCAACTTTGGCATTGGGTTGCTGTGAGTTTTCTGGGCTGTATGGCCATGTTCCAGAAGCATTCTTTCCTGACATTTCACCCATGTTCTGCCATAGATGTGTCAGGAGAGAATGCTTCTGAAACTCAGCCCAGAAAACTCACAGCAACCCAATGATTCCAGCCACGAAAGCCTTCGACAAAACTTTGGGGTGCACCTACATTGTAGAATTAAACAGTTTGATGCCAGTTTAAGGGCTATGATGTTGTGGAATCTTGGGAGTTGTAGTTTTATAAGGTTGCCCCACCAAATTACAACTCCCACGATTCCATAGCATGCAGTCATGGCCCTTAAAGTGGTGCCAAGCTGAATTCAATAGTAGATGCACCCTCCCTCAAATGTCACATACTCTATGGGTGCGCTTTGAAGTGACTAGTGTGATGTGCCTTGAAGTGCCTTGAAGTGACTGGCTCCTGACACGAGCTTGGGGGGGGGGGGGGGATGACGGCTGACAGGGAGCTCTGGCGTGGGATGGTCCATGAGGTCATGAAGAGTTGGAAGCGACCGAATGAATAAACAACATCAACATGGGCGCGCTTTAACTGCCATGGCTGAATGTTATGAAGCCAGGGGAATTGTAGTTTGATGAGGGACCAACACTCTTGAAGGACCACACCACACTAGAGAATGAATACACTTAGAATCTGGTTTTTGCCTCCTGCAGAATTCTGGGGTTTGTAGTTTAGTGAGGCTGTTCCCTAAACTATAAACCCCAGAATTCTGCAGGAGGCAGCAACCGGATTTAAAGTGGATTCATTCTCTAGTGTGGTGAGGTCCTTGGGCAGAGAGAAGCTGCAGAACAAGGAAAACCACAACTCCCAGGATTCCATAGCCTTGAGCCAAAGCAGTTGAAGTGGTGTCAAGTTGCATTCATTGGATCGCGGAGGCGCATCCTCGGCTTCCTTCTCTCTTCTTGCCCTCCCTCCCTCCCTCCCTCCCTCCTCCTCCTCATTGAATCGCAAGGCAAGGGCCCCACCTTCTTCCTTCCTTCCCTCCCTCCCTCCCTCCCTCCCTTCATCATCTCGACTTCTCCTCCCCACCCTCACTACGGAAAGGACCAGCGGGTCGCAGAGAGGAGAGGGCTGCCTCGCCAAGCCAGTGTCCTTTCCCTGCACCTCGCATCCTCTGAAAGGGGAGCACGGCGGAGGGAGGCAAGCGCGGAAACGTACTGCTGGGATCGGCCCACGGGAGAATGGGGGGGGGGGGGAGCCTTTCCGGCAGGAGGGGCTGGGACTGCAGTGCGCGCCTCCGCCGCTACTCTTCCTCCTCCTCCTCTTCCTCCGAGCCACGGATCCTGCTCTCCCTGGCTGCAGGCCCTTCCTGCCCACTGATTGGCTCGCGCGGCAAGAGGCCTGAATCAGCGGCTCCGGCGGGGAGGGGGCTGCAGGGAAAGGAGATGGGGGATCGCTGGGGCCGGGGGGAGGGGGGAGGCGGGCAAGATGCCTCATCGGCACATCTGGATGCACCCTACCTTGCACTACTTAGTAACAGATATTGCAGCCAGCCACCCTCTGCAAAGAGGCCGGAATTTCAATCTGTAAGGAATGCCCCCCCCCCCGGGCCACTATCCAACTGTGGAGGATTAGTTAAACCCCTGTTAAACCCCTGTGTCGGCAGGACTGAAGACCGACAGGTCGCAGGTTCGAATCCGGGGAGAGCGCAGATGAGCTCCGTCTGTCAGCTCCAGCTCCCTGTACGGGGACTTGAGAGAAGCCTCCCACAAGGATGGTAACACATTCAAACATCTGGGTGTCCCCTGGGCAACATCCTTGCAGACGGCCGATTCTCTCACACCAGAAGCGACTTGCAGTTTCTCATGTTGCTCCTGACACAACATTGAGCCATCACAGACCAAGCGGCGCCAAGCTGCATTCCTCCTACAGTGTGGATCAGCCACGGGCAAACTTGGGCCCTTCAGGCATTTTGGACTTCCACCATTCCTAACAGCCTGAAGCCCCTCAGCCTAAGGCTGTTAGGAATGGTGGGAGTTGAAGTCCAAAACACCTGGAGAGCCCAAGTTTGCCTATGCCTGGTGTCGGTTCCCCCCCAGGTCCCTCTCCTCCTGCTCACCTGGGTGGGATTTGGAGCCTAGTTCTCTGAAAGTGGGAAAGTAATGGTCCTTGGGCAACTTGTCTTCCCCCAGGACCTGGTACCAATATCTCACTATTTCTCTTATCAGAAAAGAATCTGTGGATTTGCTTAGGAAAGGTAAAGGTTTTCCCCTGACATGTCCAGTCATGTCTGACTCTGGGATGCGGTGCTCATCTCCATTTCTAAGCTGAAGAGCCAGCGTTGTCCATAGACACCTCCAAGGTCATGTGGCTGGCATGACTGCATGGAGTGCTGTTACCTTCCTGCTGGAGTGGTCCCTATTGATCTACTCACATTTGTATGTTTTCAAACTGCTAGGCTGGCAGAAGCTGGGGCTGACAGCAGAAGCTTACACTGCTCCCCGGATTCGAACCTGTGACCTTTCGGTCAACAATCTCAGCAGCTCAGCGGATTAACTCACTGTGCCACTGGGGGCTCTAGCTTCTAAATGCTACCCAAAGAGTCCTGCAAATGTATTTATTTATTGTGTCGGAAGCAAACTGAGAATAGTTATAATGTATAAAAAGACCACAAACAAAGTTAAAATCTTTGCATTATACTAAATTTATTTTGATCAGAAGCTGGTCAGTTTGAGTGCTTCTGATCGCACTGTAAGAAGGTCCTCCATTGCACATGTAGCAGGGCTCAGGTTGCAGACTCTTGCAAATAACATCACCCTTTACAGGAACACAGGCAAACTTGGTCTTTCCAGGTGTTTTGGACTTCAACTCCCACAAATCCTCAGGTCCTTTCCTTTCCCCTTGAGTGGCTGACGGAGAAAAGGGAAAGGGCCCGAGGCTGTTAGGAATGGTGGGAGTTGAAGTCCATAAACACCTGGAGGGCCCAAGTTAGCCCATGCCTGCTTTACTGCCTGTAGTCCAAGGCTAGGAACAACGTGGGCCTCCATATCTCTAGCAATGGCGAGGGATGCTGGGGGATGCAGTGTCAGCACATCTGGCGGTCTGCACCATTCCTGCCACTGCTCACAAACGTGCCCCAATTGGGGCATCAGTGTCCCAAGAGGTGGCTTCTCCCTGCAGAGCAATTTCAAAACAAAGAAATTGCTGCTCTCCCCTTAGGAAGGAGGAATGTTCCTGGCTGAACAAAGCAGCCACGGCCTGGCCCCTCTTCTCTCAGGTGGCGAAGTTGAAAAAACCGCTTAGTAGCAAGCAAGGGCAGTGGCTCAGCACCCAGCCTCTTTTCAGCACTCTGGCCAGCTCCTCAGCCAACCTGAGAGAGCGTTACTTTTGCAAAGCTGCCTTGGCTTTGCAGGCCAATGTTAGTCATCCAAAGCACCCGGGTGACACTTGACTCACAGCTGCTGGGCTGGCATTTTTAGGCAGCGAAAGTGAAAAGACGCTGGCCAGGAAGCCCTGCAGGAGGAACAGGCTAAACAGAGAGTGACCGGCCAAGCCACAGGGACAGACCAACCAAGCTCCATCCCTGCAATAAAGAGCCACTAAAGGTTAAAGATATGCAGGGTCCGGCATTTCACAGGCGGCAAGAGGCGCCTCTCAACACAACACATGGCACGTCTGTTGATTTCCCCTAACACTGTGGGTAATTTATTAGCTGTAATCATTTCTATAGCACTTTCAGTGGGCAAATGCCTTGCTTTTCTCGTCATCTCTGTACCAGCCCTGTGAGACAAGCCAATGTTGCTCTAATTTTAGAGTTGATGAATGAAAATGGTGAGATAGTTTCAACACAAAACAAGCCACCCAGTTTTCCCAGGTTTGATGTAAAAATACTACTTAAAAGCTAAAAGGTTATGTTTAGGATTCAAATTCCCAGCACTATAACTGCTCCTGCTGGTGGGGTGGAGATGCCTGGAGTAGTTGTCCAAAAAAGAACTTTTCCATGCCCTTTTGCTAAGACAGGCTAACTTTGCGCTGTTGAGTTAACAGAGTGGAATGGGAACGAGCATGAGCCCCAAATCCTTGAGTTAAAATCTCACAAAAGCTGTTAACTCCCCATTCAGTCCATATCCTTCCAACAATATGGAGGTTATACACCAGTTTACTTCACAATGTTGCTTTAAGGAATAATGCATATCAAGCACTTTCAGCATTCTGAATTGCTGTATCAATGATATAAATGTTAAGTTACATTATCACAGCACTATAACGGTACTTGCTGGCCTAATACACAACTAGAGAGACAAAAAATGAGAGAAAACACTACTTAAAGCATTTAAAATTACAGAAGAACTCCAAAGGATCATTCCAATTCAGGTCTTTACCTCAACTATTTGTATTACAGCCAGCCTTCCTGATCCATAGATTTTTCATCCGTTCATTCAACCAACCACGACTCAATTTTTTTCCGGGGGGGAGGGGGGGAACCAAAGGGACACAATTTTACTATGCCATTGCATATAGTGAGACTTGAGCATCCATGGATTTAGGGAACTAACCTCCAGCAGATACTGAGGCCCCATTGTACTTAATACTCCTAGCTGGTAAACAGATCCTTTAGTTGGCAAAGTAGGGAAGAAACTCAGACTTGCAAACCTTTCTGAATCACCCTAGTTCTTCAAAAAAAGTTATGCAGTTCTAAATAAAATTAGGCTGTGTGTTGAAAATGCACAGTTTTCAACTTTGTGGCAGGTATTCCATCCTTTGCAAGAAAAACAAAATCCCGAATGTTTTGATACAACAGGAAGAAACACCAATGTGTCAGGAAGTGGGGAAATTGAGAACATCCATCCCTAATCCAGACTAGGTTTTTGCTGCACTTCCCACTCTCTTAATTAACAGTTGCTCTGGATTAGAAATGTAAATGAACCCTGTTTTACATTACTCTGATCAGTTTTCAAAAATTGGCGAATGGATGAATGGGGGAGAAAGGGGCTCAAAGATTGTGCCACACCGATTATTGCTTTGTGTGCTTTTGATGCAATAATTCATAGCCGCAGCACAAATGATTGGCATGCAGATCCTTGCTGATTAGGTTTTTGATAACTAAAAATGAAAGCTACTGAATAGTAAGAGAAGGAAAGACCTTGAACTGTTACAACTTTCAGTACAGTCATCCCTCCATATCTGCAGGCATAACTTTCGTGAATTTGATTATTCACGGATTTGATTAATATGTTCTCTCTAGGAATCTCAAGGTCCTCCAAAGTGATCTTATGGTCAACTTTTGGTGGAGGTTGACCATAGAATCATCCTGGAGAATATAAAAATGTATAGAGAGGTGTTCTCTTATGTTTTCTTTAAAATGCATTTTATTTACATTTCCCACTTTCATTGGGGTCCTGTGCTCCCAATGCCCACAAAAGTGGAAGGCTTACTATCAACTGCTAGTAAACTACATAGACTAATCTGCTAGGGGTGGGGAGAGCAAGAGAGGGAGAGTGCAGTTCCCAGAATTCCTCGCTATGCTGACTAGGCCTGAGGGGAGCTATGGTGCAACATTATCAGGATGAGATACTTTCATCACATTATTTTAAGCATTGGGATTTGACATAATGTTTGAAACTGTTATGAGCAGCCAAGGAAATGGGCAACATGGGCTGGGACTATGTCACTTGAGAGGAGAGTTGAACTCTGATGCCATCTTCTCAACCCTGAAAGGCAGCTATGAAGGTACTAGATAAGATTCTTAAGTTCAAAGATGTATAATTAAACAGCAGAGTCATCCATGCCGTACATTTTCCAGTTTTCATATATGGCTGTGAAAGCTGTTTAATATTGTAATTAGTTTAATTAAGACCCTCAAGGCTACTATGATTTATATGCTTTTATGGTTGTAACCTGACTTATTTGTAATATAAATGAGGTTAATATTGTTTTCATGTTTGTATATTTTAAGTTGTAGTGTAATGATTGTGAGCCGCTTTGAGTCTCTATATGGAGAGATAAAGCGCAATATAAACAAACATAATAATAATAATTCTATTTTAATATGTACTTTTTGCATGCTTTGGTTGTATTGGTCTTTTAAATTGTATCGGGTCTCAATCTTGGTGGGAAACTGGGATAAATAGAAATATAATCATATTAATAATACAACTGGATAGTGAAGAAATATGACAGGAAGAAAATCTACTCATTTGAAATGTGATGCTGGAGAAGAGTTATGTGGAGACTGTGGGCTGCCAAAAAGACAAATAAATGGGCCCAAAAGCAAATCAAGCCTGAACTCTCACTAGAAGCCAAGATGACTACATGAAACTGTCATATTTTGGACATAGCATGGGATGACATGAGTCACTGGAAAATACAATAATGCTCAGCAGAGTGGAAGGCTGTATGTATGACAAGAGAAAGCCTGCATTACAGATGGATTGATTCAGTCAAAGAAGCCACAGTCCTCAGTTTGCAAGACCTCAGCAAGCCTGTTAACAGGGTCTCTTGGAGGTTTCTTGGGTTACCATAAGACAAAGCTGATTTGATGGCAAGTAATAGCATAATGTAATTTGCTCCTTGGAGCTAAGCAAGAAGATGGATAATGTGACAACTATATGCTTTTATATAAATCAAGTAATGGTTGAAATGGGGAAACAACAAGAGAAAAAATCCAGTAAACTCTCCTCTCCCAAGATCATGGTTCAAATCTGACCCTGACCATCACCTCTTCCACTGTGGCTTAAATATCCCCCCTGACATATCTTGCTTGAATATCCCCCTGACATATCTAGTCTTGCCGCTACATTTGAAAATACCTATCATCTATCTATCTATCTATCTATTTATCTACCTACCTATCTACCAACCAACGAACCATGGGAAAGGATTACAGTGCAGTAGAAAAGGCCATGTTTTGCTCCCAAGTCCAGTCTTTCACATCTAGGTGTGGAGCTGGGAAAGGCATCTGTATGCTGCTGCCACTGTTTGCAGACGATACTTAGATTTCAAATTCAGTATGCCACTCCAGAAAATTGTCATTTCTCCCATTTACTTGTAGGAGTTTGTATTCTTTAAAGGTAGGATGGATGTAATATGAAACACATTCTACAGATTCTTTACACCTGTGAATCCTCTGGGTTTCTGGCCACAAATATAAAGCAGTAACTCAAATAGCAACACAAAGCAAAGCCCTTGGCAGTTTCTGTTGCCACAGAATAAGACAAAGCAACCACACACACATAGCTCTGGGGCTCCGACTCCCACGGCAAAGCAGAACAGCAAACTTTTGAGCTAATTCATACAGAGCTCTCCTTGTCTTACATTTCTGAAGTTACTAGGGCCTTTGACTAGCCAAAGGGAACAACAATATGTAATATGCAAAATGATTAACACAGAAATCCGGTCCTGGGATTGTTACCAATATACTACTGAAATACATCCCTACATTTATAACATTTTCTCCACCTTTCCCACAAACACAAGCATGTGGAAATAGTAGGGACAAGAGGGTAAGTCACACAATTTGGCCTCCAGTGTTTGTCTAAACACATTCCATGCCTATATATCATCATTACCTAGCTTAAGCTCCCCTAAGACCAACAGAAGAAAACAAATTCCCAAAAGATGCTCAAGAAGCAGGAACAAAAGCTACTTCAACAGTATTTGGTTCACTGGGAGAAAGAAATTGAAGGTAGCAGCAAGTTGCACCATTAGATCTTGGCACAGAATGCGTTTATTGCCATTAGCCCTTACCCGACAAGATACCATAAAAAGCTGTCCTTCCCATATGGGCAACACTTGTTTACCTTGGCATGCCAATACAGATGATCTTCAGATGGGAATTTGATTCTCTTCCTGTGTTGCCCTGTACCTCGGCAAGCTGGCTATTTAACCCTTCAGGGTTAAATGTTATCGTTACTTTGCTGATGCACCTCTATCCCCATTCTCAAATCCCAATTAACCCTAGTTTCTGGCAGGGTAGTGGGAAAAGTCACCCGCCTGTAAGTTTTATCATTAAAAAAATAAACTCCAATATTTTATGTCTCCAGCAAGGAGAAGCTTTTACTTTGCAAACTCTATCGATTTAATCCTAGAGGCAACTGGCAGCAGTCCCAGGAGCTTAATCAATACAGCAGGGCCCTACAGCGTCTCACTGCAACGCAGCTCCCTTCGTCCCGCTCCTTCCCCCTCCGCCTCCCTGAAATGCTTCTCAGTCTGAGCCCTGGTCTTAAAAGGACCACAGAGAGAGGGTCACATTGTTACATGAGAAAATCACTCCAGAAGCCCAACTGGCACAAACAAATGCCACAAGGAAGACGCTGGAAATGACTGATAAAATCACAGATATTGTGCCTTTTTACCGTGGTTGCTAAATGGCATCTCTGTGGCCAGAGATAGCTACCTTTAAGTAACAGGGACTTAGAGACAAGTAGGCCATGGGGAAAGGTCATCTCTATGTTGCCCTGCTTGTGAGCTTCTGGGGGTGTCTGGTTCCCAAGTAATGAACATGGAAAGCTGGGTTACTAAACAGATTATTTTGGTTTGATTTGACAACTCAGTTCTTACCTTCTGAATTCAGGGATCTTTCATCCTATGTGGCATATGGAGGGTCAAGAGCCTAAGTGGCTAGAAAAAGGAATGAAGTCATTTGACTCAAGTCTAAACAGTCACAGTTGCTATTGTTGTTGTGTAACTTTACGTCATTTGCAACCCTATCCCTGGGAAGATTTTTTTCCGAGCTGGTTTACCATTGCTTTCCTCTGAGGTCAAGAGAGTGTGACTTGCCCAAGGCCACCCAGTGGATTCCCATGCCTTAGTGGAGTGGTTCTCAACCTGTGGATCCCCAGGTGTTTTGGGCTACAACTCATCCAGTTTACCAGCTGTTACAATTTTTGAGAGTTGAAGTTCAAAACATCTGGGGACCTACAGGTTGAGAACCACTGCCTTAGTGGATATTGGAACCCACATCTCCCAATGTTCAAGCCGCTACACTATAGAATATGTGTGTCAAAGGCAAATCCTTCAATTCTCCACTACAAAATGAGCATCAAATCACTCTTCTCTTGGAAATGGTAGCACAATTGTAGGAGGCACAGATTTACAGACAGTAGAAATACCAGTAGCTATCAGGCAAAAGAACCTCAGAGGAATCGCCATTCTCCTCAGGCTGTCCTTAAAACCCCAGCTTGTTGGAAGCTGGAAGAGAAACCACAGACAATGTAAGATTCCATTACTGTGGTTTTGTAATAGGCTTCCTCTGTAGAATGGATTATGTTTTGCTCCTGGTGGACCAATGATTCATCTTTATCCTGCTCTGAAGCAACGCTGGGCTATAAGCAGAGCTTGGGGAAGTCACCTTTTTGGAATACAATCCCCAGCTCTTCAGACATGTAGCCCAAAAAGTAAATTTTAGGCTTAAAATGTCACCTTCCCAAGCTCTGTGGATTTCAGAATTAGAACAATAGGGAAAGAACACCAAACGAAGATGTTTTCTCACCTGATATCTCAGCAGGGCTCCCTAAGTTCTTTGCTCCTGGCAGTGACTTCCCCCTGTTTCCCTCCCTCCTGAGAAAAGCAGTGTGCCAAAATAGGCAGCACTAGTTCCATATTTTTCCTTATCCCATCTCTGCACAAATCCCGCTGAAATTGACAATTCTGAACCCCATGGCATCAACTGGGCAATGATTCAATTCCCTCCATAGAAGCTGTTTCCAGCAGGTGATAGGAGCCAAGATCAAGGTGGTCCTGTGAATTGCATCACTGGATATAGAAGAAGCTAGAGCACTTTTCTGGGCCACCTCTTTGCAATACACCTTCTACATTGCACACTAGTCTTCCCTGAAAGGAGTGAGAGCCAGACATCGTTCACAAGGAAATTAAGCCACACATTGAACATATGGAATGGGGCCAGCAGGATAACAGTGTCTGCCATAAGATTAAATTAGCATAATTCCATTAATATTTGTTGAATTACTCAGGATCTATGCTTGTAACACTTGAAATATGGTTTGCTGATGTGAGTTTATAGCATAATAAAATATGTAAAAAGAAAAATAATACAACCATGAGTATCTCTAAATTTTAAGCAGGGTCTAGTCATATAATCTGTAGATAATTCAAGCAGTGACAGGGTTCAAGTGAGTCGTTACACCGTATGTTTCTTTAAGGAAAAGAGTGAGAATGTAGGGCTCCCACTTTCTCCAGGTGTCCCTTTCACTTCTCAGTATCAGAGAGAGAGACCTCAGTGGAACTGGTGAAGGAGGAAGGAGGTTGGCTCAGTGCAGGGATGGGAAATATGTGACACTCTCACAATTGGTGATGGGGATGAAGAGGCTGCAGCACAACAGGATTCAGAGGGTCACATAGCCCCCTTCTCCGGATTAATTGCTAACCTATCTATTTTCACAAAATGGAGAACATACATATGGCAATGCAACTGGGTCTTGCTACCGGCTTCTTAGCATATACTGAGGGAGAAAGCAAGGTTTTGAATTTTCTTAGATGTTTCTCCACACACACTCAACACTTCAAAATATGGAGATGTGTTTTTATTGCAGCCAGTGCAGTACAAATAGGGGAGAGATGAGATAAGATAAATATTAGATTATTACTTCTTTAGGGGTGTCTTTGAAGAAAACCACATCCATGCATCTGCCTATATGTTCAATCTTAGCAGCTCTTTCCAATATAACTCCCAACAGCCTGCCTGAGATGGGATGCTGGTCATTCGAGGAACCAAAGGTTCTGTCTCTCAAAACCTTACCCCAGTCCCTGGATGGTATGTGAGCAATGGGTGAAGGAGTTGTAGTGGAATTGCACCCTTTCCCCAGGACTCTGTCAGCAGTAAAATTGAGCACATAGCCACAGCAAATACACATAAAGGCAACAAAATAACTCAAGTGCCTTTCCTTGCTTTGTTTTCTCTAACCCTGCAGTCCCTGAGACTTCCTGGCTAAGCAAAGGGAGTGTGGCAGCCAGCTCCCCGCACAGATTATTCAGCACATGAGCAAGCAGGATTGGGAACATGGCAGACACACTGTTCCAGCCAAGGCATTACTGCAATTGCACGGCTTCAGGCAGAAGATTGGCTCAGCAGTGTTTGCAGCAACCCAATTCCAGCAGCAAAGAATTAATCAGAGGCACTGGGAAACCAAATGATCTTCTCACATTTTTTCTGAATCTCAGCTTCCCCAGTCCCATGAGGTACCCAAAGGCATCTTCCTATTACACCTTGGATTTTACACACACACATTGCCCTCAATGCATACACTCACATTAACAAACACTAACAGCTGCCTCGTCTTCCTGATCCTCTGTCCTTTTATTTCATTCTTTTGCCCACAGTTTCAGAGCAAACCTAGATTCCTGGCTTCCAAAACTATAGAGCTTTTCTCATGGCCTTGAGTTTGCAACACAATTCCTGGAACATTGTTCCTTTGGTCCAAGGGTGGGCAATCTTCATTGATAGGGCTGTGTGGGGCCTTTGGCATAATTCCACCCCCACCCCACACCACCTCACCCCACCCCCATGCACACATACACACGCGTTTTGTTATTATTAGTTTAGACTTCCGCAAAAGAATCTAGAGAAAGGGAGAGAGAAAGTGGCGGCAGGGGCAGAAAGAGAGAGGGAGGGAAGAAGAAAAACACTGACCTTTGGTTCTTTTCCAGTCCACTACCAGCATGTGGCCCACATAATCCCTAGAAAATGTGGCCCACAATATTTTTTTTCATGTCAGAAGCAACTTGAGAAACTGCAAGGGGACGCTCGGATGATTGATATTTTTACCATCCTGTGGGAGGCTTCTCTCATGTCCCCGCAAGAGAGGCTAGAGCGCAACAAACGGGAGCTTACCCCATTCCCTGGAATCGAATTACCAACCTGTCGGTCGACCTGTCCTGCCAGCACAAGGGTTTAACCCAATATGTCACCGGAGCCTCCAATAATACTATTGGAACAACAACAACAACAGCACTTTATTTATAATAGATAAAATCTTATCCATCCCTAATTTAATTGATGCAATTTCAGATTTAAATATATATTTGGAAAGAATATAGTGGCCCAAGGTCCCAGTTCTGCTCTCACTTGAAGTGTGGGAGCCCACAACATCTTTGATCTCAGACCCTGCATAGTGCCTCCATGCTTAGAAGTACTGTGCTCTCCTCGCCTGCTTTTGCTCTGTGGTTCACCACTGCTGTATCTCCGGCTGCAGGCCTGAGTTGCCAAGGCCAGCTTCCTTCCCTTCCCCCTTTCCTGTGCCTCCTCATTCTTCTGTGTAGTACTAGACAGGGAGAGAGGGTGAGTCACTGTACTGTGCCTTTACACTACAGTGAAGCCCTTTTGCCCTGTATGGGTAAACAGTCACAATAAGCAGGCAAAAAGCAAGCTCAGTCCTTGCTACTTCTCCCAGGATTATTTTACTGAGCTACAGAGTTAGTTCAAGCTGCTCCTGATTCCTGCCACTTAGAACAGCTTTTGTTCACCCACTGGCACTGAGATGCAGACGTTTTGGGGTGTGGTGGAACAATCTCAAAGCAATACTGCACTGGGAGGATCACATGCCTGTTTCTGAGATGCAGCTGTATTCAGAAAAAGGAAAGGACAGCTGCTAATCTCCTATGCAGTATTGCTGTTAAAAATCAGGAAGCAAAGCAAGGGCATATTCACAAGTGATGCTCCAGAATGACTTTTAGTCTGTAGTGATGCTGCCTTTGAATGCTATGAATGTGGAATTGAAAAGGGAAAGGGAAAAAGAAAAAAAATCTTTTAAAATGGAATGTATGTTCTGTTTAATGTAAATTTTATATTCAAAGCGCAAAGACAGGGAATTCAGAGACTAAGTTAAGCATCACATTTTTGAAAAGAGACAAAGCATCCTACGTGCAAATAGAAAGTCAGGGGTTGTTGTATTCACTCCCAGCCCTGGAGGAAAGAAAGTACTCTGAAGCATTGGGCTGACCCAGGCTTTTCATCCAAAGCCAACAAAGCCTTTTTACATGTTCTTTTCTGAAGCAAAACACAGGTGTGACCCCATTTGGCAGGGAGCAGTGTAGGCCAGCATCCCTCACAAAATGTCAAAACAGTGCTGCCCCGTACAGCTGACCCACAGATTGCTCTGGGCTCCCACCAGGCATCGGAAAGAAGACTCTAGGCAAGGCTGAAAATCTCTACAAGATGTGCACTGAGAGGACTGGCACTCTACCTCACAGCCTGCAGAGGCCACTGGGACATGGGCCCATGAGGATGGAGAGGGGACAGCTGGCTCAGCCAAGAAAAAAAGAGGTGAATTTATCCCAGAGCAAGCTGGCGGATGGGGACTGGAGGGGGGAGGTGTAAGAAAGGAAGGAGGAAAAACCCCTGGGAAAATAAGGAGTGGGGAGAGAAAGGAAAATGACCTGAACAAGAAAGGGAAACATGGGGGAACAGTAGCCGAAGCCACATAGAGGAGGGGGAGCCTAGCTGAGGCTGCAGCTCCTGCTGTTCATAAGTGGCACCTACAAGTCTCTCCTCCTCTCATTAATTTCACTATCACATGAGCTGCAGCCTAGATTCCTCTATGATGAAATATTCAGCTCAGAGGAGCCCAACCGAGATCAAAGCTGTTCGTTTACAGCATGACCCTGGGGAGAGCTACACAGTCACTACTGCTGGGATAAACCAGAGGCCAGGCACCTCTACAGCTTGGTGACAAGAAACCCACAGAGCCACTAAAAGATTTTTTTTTGGAGGGGGAGCAGGAATGTGGAGAATGTGGAGCACCAAGCCTCATTTCTTCAGACCTGCCAGTCACAAGGTCTGGCATTGGTGTGAGAGAAATGGAAGTAAGACGCCAACAAGTTCCAGCATCCAGGAAAGAACTGCACCCAACAGCAGAGGAAGAAGGTGTCCTCTTGGAAAATGAAACAAAATCCAAAGGGGAGACAAGTAACTCTGCAGCAAGGGAGCAATAACTAAAATCAAAAGAGCCTGGCACAAACATCATATTCAGACAAACCTCTAAGCTTTTCTATAATGGCTCTAGTAGTGATCTAAGAACTGAATATTGCTTTCAGCAAATGGCCCAACTAGTGGGATATCTTAAATATGTACTCTATATACTCATGTATAAGTCTAGAAATTTTTGTTAAACGATCAACCCAAAAAACTGGGACAACTCATCCACAATCTGAGTAGTGAGTACTACACCTTAAGTGTCGTCAAAAAAGGAACCATAATAATAATAATAATAATTTTAATAACTTTATTTATATCCTGCCACCATCTCTCCGAAGGGACTCGGGGCAGCTTACAAGGCATTCAGGATTCAGCATATACATACAATGTTACGTAAGTATAAAACAATAACACATAAAATTATAATGACAACCATTACCAACACACATAACATAAGATAAAATTGCTCAA
The DNA here is from genome assembly GCA_030556195.1 of Anolis apletophallus. Classification (NCBI taxonomy): domain Eukaryota; kingdom Metazoa; phylum Chordata; class Lepidosauria; order Squamata; family Anolidae; genus Anolis; species Anolis apletophallus. Next base: position 103,063,289 of record JARBWK010000001.1, read on the forward strand.
TTTTAAATGCAGAATGCCTGCAGATAAAAACTAGCTGCCATCAATTCACCAGAGTGTCAACCTACTCGAGGTCAAAGGTCTGTTCAAACATCCATGTTTTTAGGCTGGATCAGAAGGACTGGAGTATGGGGACTAACCTAATCTCTTTTGGAAGGGTATTCCAGAGTCAGGGAGCGACCACTGAAATGGTCCTCTCTCAATTCCGCAGCAACCATGCTTGAGACCGTGATGGAGCTGAGAGAAGGGCCTCCCCTGCAGATCTCAAAGCCCAATGCTGGTTCATAGAAAGAGATGTGGTCTCCTTTTCTAAGTAGAGTTTAGTATGTCCCAAGAGAACTTAAAAGCACTGACACACTCTACTCTCACTGCCATGACTCAGCTTCTGGCCTTTTTGAATGCCTGGCTGGGAAATGGTGGTGTGGTGATTGGTCTCCTGAGGTGGCATTGATGCTTTCCCTTTTTCTATGGAATGACCCTCAACTTGTCCATGGGCCATAACAAAATCCATAATTTTGGCCCCCAAAGCTGCCCTCAATTCATACATGAGGCTGACTTATACATGAGTATATAAGGTAGGTTTACAAAACCTGCAGGTGCAGGTATAATTTCCCTCTAGAGAACAGAAACACAATTGCAAACTACTTTGGACAATTGGGTAGAAGTATATATAGCAGGAATAAACCTTTCCATTACGCTACCCCCATAAAAGTTCTAATGATGTAAGAGGATGCATTCCAGTGGCAGGGATCTTGCATATTTCAACAGCTGAGCAGAAAATGGAGTTTCAGCAAAGGGGTTTGACATGTAAGGTCCCCTTTTGCATTTGCCCACCCCATGATCAGAGCAGGCAGAGTCTGCCCTTCCTGAGCTGCCCTCCTGGCTGCTATTTCATACAATTGTCTTTTAGAGCAGATCCTTGATCGGTGCTATAGAATTGCAGTACTTCAAAGCCATTCCAGTTCCCTATCTACTAAGAGACTACAAAAAGAGATGTGAGGAGGGAAAAGCCTTACAATCTTTCAGCTTCTCATCCTGACAAGGCTTTGAAATGACCAATTACAACATTTTCCATGTTTCTGATTCCCCTCTTTCAGTGGCATATTGAGTGTAATGTTATCTTGGCTCCACTCTACATTCCTGAAAATTAGAGCCTCTGCCACGGTTAGTAGACAGAAAGATACTTCACTGTATATTGCACATTAAAATATACCTGATCGGTCTGTAAACAGATACTATCGTTGCTTTCTGAATATGGGTTGGAAGGACCCATCTCTTCTAAATCCCTGAAAAGTTAGGCAAAAAGAAATTTACATTCTTTACAGTGATGACAAAAAATACTTGAAACCATAAGCATATTTGGAGATAGGGACATGATTTCCCATGTTCTAATAAAGAATGGTAGACTGGTTCTTTTTCTAAATGCCTGGTATGTGGTACTTCTTAGTGCAAGTCTGCCTCCTCCATATTTTCCATCCAAAGGAAACACCAGAAGTGGAAACACTGTTTTGAAAATGAAACAAAGGATCAAACGGGTGCCATAACAGTCACAGTCACAGCGTCTGTTTTGGTTTTTCATCCCAAAGCACATCTGGTGAACCTAGTTTCAAGAAATAGGATCTGGGAAGTACCCTTCCCTAAGCATCACATCCCATTATTTAATAGATTGGATCAGTATTTCCTTGATATCATTGAGCAACAACATCTACAGCTATTTTTTTCACACACCTATTTTTTTTCTTGCCATGAACCTAATGGTTTTATGAAGGTTAAATTGCAGCAAGCTCCTCTTTAGAACCCAAGTATCTTGTTCTTCTTTCCCAGTTCATAATCAGAAATTTCATATGCTTTTATTGTTGAGATGATAATGGTGGCGGCAGTTGTGATGATCTACAGCTTCCATAACCCCTCAAGGAGGATGGATTTAGTGGGAAGGAGTTGGGTCAAAGCCCAAAAAGAACATTTCAAAGTTTTGATCTGGAGGCCATTCATAAGGGAGAGGGTTGAGAGAATGAATGCCCATAAAACTTGGAATCAGTAAAACATAAAATATATTTCCTAGTGGTTGTCTGGCTCACACACAGTTCAGACAATGAAACCGAATAAATGAACAGTGAGTCCTAAAAGCCACACAACACAAACACAGCCAATTGTTGCTTATAAACATTTATAGTAGTCAATAATGATGGTTAAGAATGATGGACGGGGAAAATCTGAATGTCAGAAACCAAGACAACAGATCAAATTCTAGTAATTAATTTGTGGGGCATGTTCCTCTCCCAATTCACTTGGTACAGAAAGGAAAACAATGCATTGAACACTCTTCTTCCTTTTGTTGCATAAATTTGGAAAATGTCGGGTACAAATAGGCACTTGCAGTCCTCCAGATGTTGTTGGATTGAAATTCCTTGCATCCCTCACCATTGGCTATCTTTGCTGCAGCTGATTGAAATTTTGCAGTCAAACTAGCTGAGCTGGCCATCCCTGATTAGTTTACAGGGAGGTAGCCCAGGACCAACTCCTTTCCTTGCATACTGTCCCAGGAGCCAGAGTTGCTTTAGAAATTCCAATGATAATGGAGCAGCACATCACTGAGAGAGAGCAAGAACTGCTGCACAGCAAATGTAAGACCAAAACATTCTGGGGGTTGGCAGAGGAAAACAGGGCCGGACTAAGGTAATTTTAAATGGTAAACGAACAGTATTTTGCTCCCCCCCCCCCCGCAAAAAAACCCCAATCACACACACACACACACACATATATATATGGGGGCATAGACAAATTTTGGCCCTCCAAGTATTCTGGACTTTCTACTGGCTGTTTGGAATTGTGGGAGTTGAAGTCCAAAACACACAGAGGGCCGAAGTTGGCCCATGCCATACACACACACACACACACACCCCTTCCTTCCTTCTCACCTTTCCCTCCTCTATTCCTATTATATTTGTGTGTGTATATATCTATACATATCTCTATATATAGATATTCCCCTTCCTTCCTTCCTCACCCCTTTCCCTGCCCTCTTCCTATTTTCTTTGTGTGTGTGTGCACGTGTGTGTGCATGCACTTCTATATCTCTATCTATATCAGGCGTGGGCCAACTTCGCCCCCCCTCCAGGTGTTTTGGACTTCAACTCCCACAATTCCGGCTGTAGGAATTGTGGGAGCTGAAGTCCAAAACACCTGGAGGGAGGGACGAAGTTGGCCCAGGCCTGTGTGTGTGTGTATTCCCTCTTCCTTCCCACCCATCCTTTTCCCTGCCCAAAGGACCAAGGAGTCCCGGATTTCAAGACCCTATGCTGCCTGCTAAAGCTCACTTTAGTGGCACTGACTCTAGGAGTCCAAATTCTCACCACACCTCATTATATCTCATTTTTTTAGAAAGCATACCACCAATACTGGGGTTATGATTTAAAAGTGTCTACTCAGAGCTTATGTTTTCCAGTCTGTAAACCCAGCTACCTAAAATGATTTGCTAGTTGAGGGGAAATGGCACTTACTCCCATTCCATGTAGATAAATTGGACCAGATGGACTACTACATCTCAACACTGCTGGAAGGACAGTACCCTCCACAACACATGAGGGCAATCAGCTGACTTTAGAGACGTAGGGCACACAGTATGGCACACATAGCTCTGCCAATCCCTTTGCCACTTTTTGCTGCCTCAACCCAGGCGTCTGTCACCTGCGATTTCCACCTCACTCTCCTAATGGCAGGAGGAACCCTGGTATCATCCCCCACTATAAAAATTGACAAGTATAGCATACATGTTCTGGCCTAATATGAAAAGCAGACATGTTCTGGCCTAATATGAAAAGCAGACCTCTATAATTCAGTTTTTTGCAATAAAGCTAATGGTCCCTGATCCCTTCTCTTACAAATCTTTCCCAGTTCTTTCTTCCAAGTATGATGGGAATACATTTTAAACCATTCATTTTGGAATCGGTTAACCACAGAGGGTGAAAACACTCCTGAATAATTTCCCCCAGAAAAGCTGAAACTTCCTGAGCCTACCAATTACATGTCTCCTCTGAGGAAGGAGACAAAATGACGAAAATGATTGTGGTCTTTATAGACAAATCAAATGATAGTCCACTAGATTGTTTCTATTGGCTTGCTGCCTCAAAAACCCCATTACTTCTGCAGAAATATTGGTAAAAATCTTATTGTTATTACTAAGTAGAATAAACCCACCAGATCAATTGGATTTATCTATATGTTGACTCACCATTCAACAATGGCTTCAACAGGTCTGCTGTACCAAAAACTAATAGAATTGCAGCCATTGTATTCAGAAATGTTAACAATGGCATCAGAAGATGGATAGCTACCGTATGTGTGACCAGAAGCCTGTGTGATACAATGCCTGTTTGTTAAATTCAGAGTTGGGGAGTGTGTGTATGTGGAGAAACCCAAATAAGGAAATAGATCACCCCAGCAAATTCAGAGGCTGCTGTTTCCATTTATGTATTGTTTGCTTCTGTCCCCAGAACAAAGATCCAAGAAGCAATGGTCAAGAGAATGCAAGTCAATTAGCAGAAACGATGACTTGTATTTCCCATCCAGACTGCTCCTACCTCAGATATGGACCTCTTATTGGGAAAACTATTGCTTCTCTGGCCTCACCAATTTCAAGGAATTGTGGCATAGTAGCCATCTCTTTTCATCCATGCCCAAAAATGATTCACAAATGATTAATGATCTAGTCTTTTCCCAGCACCTACATTTGTCATCAGATTTGAGGGGACACTCAATAAACATCCATGGGTGACATGCCAATTCTCAAAAGAGTTGTGAGAAATAGGAATCCACAATATTGTAAATCAGGAGATCAGAAAGAATGAGCTGGCAATGCTCCACAGATTGCAAATCACACAGACCCACAGGGCAATGACAGGAAGTCACCACCCGATAATACAGCAGCCCTCATATGGGTATCGCAGGCCAGGCCTGCGATAAACATAAAGTTTAAAATCCTAAAACAGGAATCATGTCAATGTTCACTTTATCACAACACTGTAAATGACTGTCTTTTGCTTGCATACAATTTAAACACTCATGCAAAGCAAAGTCTTTCACCCCCTCCCCAAGTCTCTTCTCAAGGAGAAAATAGAGGATCTAACAGGATGGGATTTCAAGTGCCCTGTCTGAAATAAGAAGCCAGCAGGAAAGGACAAGAAGATGGGTACAGGTGGGACTTTTGTCAAGGGCATATCCACTTGGGGAATCAATATGGGTGCAAGCCAGGAGTGTTCATTCAGAGCCCGCTTGCCCGCCCACAAGGCAGACAATGAAAGCAGCTTCAGATGTCACACTGATGCAGAGCGAACAGGAAGCACAAATGCCTCCTGTTCCTCTCTTGCCTGAAATAAAATGTTTGTATCCTAGTTTAGGAGATGTTCAAGCTGATTAGAAAGAGAGAAGTGCAGAGGGATATGAGGTGGATCCTTCCTCTTCCTTCCTCATCTCTATCTGAGGCTGCTCTGAGAATCATGGGCAGTTCATGGGTAGTGTAGGCACCCAGCACCCACATAAGAGGAGGCAGGCACTGCTGTCTTGCAACACCAGTACGCCCTGTTGCCACTACTGCATTTTTGACATTGGTGCCTGATGCTTTGCGTAAGATGTCTGGAGAAAAATGCCAGACCACAAGGCATAAGGGAAATGCCTGAGAAAACGTATCCAAAGAAATGATTAATAAGTCAAAGCTGAACTCAGAGACAAGCTAATGGAGTGCAAGGGTTAGTGGAAAGAAATATTCACACAAAGATTGGATCAGGTGGGAAAAGTTCTTGCTCAAATCTGCCATGACAGCAAAAGCAAGGTCCACACATCCAGGTTGTAATATTAGAATCCAGGTGAGGTATATCCTTGTGACCTTCCCCAGATAAATCCTTTCTACGCTTGCAGCTTTAGATGCAGGTAATTCTATGCCTTGGCCACAAAAAGGGGAAAAATCGCCGTCTTGTTACCTTGATTTTCCAACCACCGTTGATGAAACAACCCTTGAAAAATGTCATTTGGATGTAATTTTCTAGCCTGCTTATTTCTACACAATACTGCTGTGAAAAGGAGCCAGATCTCTTAAGATGGTTGAATATTTGCATTTTGCCACATCCTTAATTAGACTAGTGCACATTTAGATTTATGCTGTATAAAAAGTTTCCTGGGGCAATCTCCTAATAGAGTGTTGTTATCAACATGCCTTCAACCCAACTCTGACTTAAAATGACCCTATCTTAGTTTTTCTTGGCAAGGTTTCTTTAGAGGAGGCTTTCATTGCCTTCCTCTCAGACTGAGACAGTGTGACTTGCCCGTGGTCATCTAATGTGTTTCCATGGCTGACAACTGATTTGAACCCTGGTCTCCTAGAGTCCTAGTCCAACACTCAATCTACTGCACTACGATAGTACTCAGAGTGAGATTTACCCATTTCCCCTCCCTTTCTCCTCCAGAGATCAATGCCTGCAATGTAACTCTGTGTGCAACCAGCAGGAGCAGGTACACTTCAGAGCAGGTGCCCGCAGAGCAAGCAGTTCCAGAGGATTCAAGCAAATGTGTCCAACTATAGGCAGCAGTGGGAAGTGATTAAGCTAAACTGTGATCAGTTTCCTGATTCCAAATGCCCCTCCCCTATTTCTCCCCCCTCCCATCAAATGATCAACTGTCTTTCCTCTCCTAAATATGCATTAAGTCACTAACTTCAGAAGAGGCATATTTAGAAGACAGAAGTTGGAGAAGAGAAGAGAGTGTGCCTAGGAGTCACTTCAGCATGCGAAATTTTAGCCCCATTCTCAAGCATAGGAGACTTCTGTGACTGGAGTGGTGAGAAAGGGCACTCTTTAAATGCTCAGAGGCATGCTGATGACTTCAGAAATTCTAACTCAGAAATTCGAAGTCTGTCGCAACAATGAAAGAGGTTGGTCAACCACAGCAGAATGCATTTAGTAGGTTTGTGCAAAAAAAAAGGAATAAGAATAAGAAAAATAAAAAGAAAGGAAAGGAAAAGAAAAGAAACAGGACAAGCTTATAACAAAAAATGTGTGGTGGAAGAGATACCATTCTGGCAGAAGTGTTGTTTTGAGTACAGAAGCAATGGCATTCACAGAAGTAGAGGTAATCGTATACTACACCTCATATTCTACACTTCAGATATGAAGGAATCTAGTTTCACTGAACTGCAATACACAGTAAATCCATTTGTTGTACAAAGGATGAATAAAGCAAGAGCTTCTACTTTAGGGCATGTCTTAATTTTTGAGATTTTGGACATTATGCAAGTTGAGCATCTGTTTTCCAGAATTCCAAAATCTGAAATTCTCCAGAATCTGAAATTGTCCCATATGGGCGGCTTTCCTTTGCTTTCTGATGGTTCAATGCACACATATTTTGGTTCATGGACAAAATGATTCAGCTATTGTATAGAAAATTTCCTTCAGGTGTATACATATATAAAGGTGTATGTATACATCAATGAATTTTGCATTTAGACCTGGGTCCCCTCTCTATCTTATTATGTCCATGCAAATATTACTTCTGATTTCAAGCATTTTGGACAAGGGATACTTAACCTTTATACTTGTAAAGAAGGGGCTCTCATGACTTCTGCAATAGGTAGAATGTGGAAGTGCGCTTGGCAGTTTCCATTGTTTTGATTTGTGATTTTGGTCATATTTTGTTGTCTTAAGTCATGCTAGCAAGACATACTCCACTCTCCTTTTGGCTTCTGACTCCATGCTCATTCCCTTTTTGCAACCTTAACACACTTCTAGCTTTGGTACTTGCCATATTCATCCCCTGCTTTTTCAAAACAAAAGGAGGGTCAGCATGGCAAACCCCATAATAACGTTAGGTCCTTCCTGAAACCTCCAATCTATTATTTGCTCACTGGATTTGGTACTAGTGTTTCCACACTGCAGGTCTTCTCACAGAGACTGAGCAGTTAGGACATGTTTTCAACTGACTGCTAAATAATCCTGGGTGTGACTTGGGAGGCCAAAATGCAATCCTGGGGAATGGGGAGGGGGTGGGAAGAGAAGCTGGAATACGCCCAATGTATTCAACACTGATAAACAATTAGGGAGTGGAGTAGAGCCAGTATTCTCAATGGAGAAACTTCTCTCTCCAGAGGATCAATGACAGAATGAGCCGCTCTGGACCAAGGCCGGTCACCTGGTTGGCACAAGACCAATTTTCTGGCAGGTTTAACTTTGGCAACTTCAATATGGAAATGTATAGAGGACTGTAATGTTTCTCAAGGAAAATAAAGATGGGGAGGGAAGGCGCCTTTTGTCATCTGCAAATTTAAAACTGAATCTGTGGGAAAAAACCACTGTCAGGGGTGCTTTGAATGCAATTTTCCTGTTTCTTGGCAGGGGGTTGGACTGGATGGCCCACGAGGTCTCTTCCAACTCTATGATTATATGAAAACCCTTCCAGAATGGTCAGACAATAAGCCTTTTCACATCGTGAAGAAGCCCCATGGTTTAAGCAGGTAGTGGGGCTGATCCCAAAGTGACAGTATAAGCTGTCCCTCATAACCCCCCCCCCCCCTCAGGTTCCCTGTATATTATCTGTATATTTGCAGATATCAATCATTTTAAATGTTATGCATGATAAATAATATTAATGATATATTGACTAGGATGATAGCCTGATGTAGGCTACTGGCAATGGAGGAAGCATTGGAGGGGAAATCGGGCAGAAAGGATACTGCCAGAATTGGGAAACCGCAGCTGGAGGCTTCATGCAGCCTACACTTTGAAGATACCCATGACTTCAATCTTTTTTTTTTTAAAAAAATTGTCCTCCAATGACCCCAAATACTCTAGGCCTGGGGAGTATATGGGAGCTTTTTTGCCATGTATTTGCCCCTCAGGGATATTTTAGTTTCTGGAGAGGCCTTTTTTCTATAGGAAGCAATAATAAACATGGTGGAATTGTCCTGTTAGTCTGTTCAGATGGTTTTGACGGGATTATTGGGGTGGGGTATGTTCCAATATTTTAATTCATTCATTCCAATAATTTATGATTCCTCCAAGGTCTCTTGAGGAAGTCAATGCACCCCTCGGACTCTCAACTGCTGTCTACTTCAACTCTTCCATTGCTTTTTTTTTTTTTGCAATTCCTTCTGATTTGTTCAATCTCATTCTGCACCATCAATTTTAGTTTCCTCAAGACATGATATACTGAACAATTTGAAATAAAATGCATTGACGAGATGCCATTTGCCAGTGTGCTTTTCCCAGCCACAGTATGTGATGAGGGGATGTCTGATGTTATGTATGGTGACGAAGTAACTGTGGGCTCTCTCCTCCCTGGCTTTCCCCTACCAGATTTCAGGGATCTGGCATCTCTTCTATTCTACTCTAGCAAAGTGATTCCATGGTGGTATGGAACAGTCCCTATGTAATTTCCACCTAACTGTGTCTGTGGCCTCCAACACTATGATCACAAGATACCAAAAGTGGAAGAGATGGTGGAAAATGGGTTTCAGAAATGGCATTTCAGTATGATGGGAGTACATAACAGTACAACGATTCTCTTCCAAAACTGAAGTGAAATGTACTGACAGATTTAGAAATTAAAATCATGAAGGCTTCCTGTTCTTGTCTTCATACACATCCAGTCCTCTTGCCTCATCTTCCACCTGCCCAGAGCAGAGTGCTTGCATTGGAGAAACACTGGCTTCACATTATGTTGGTCTAGTAAAGCAACAAAAGGTTAATTTGGCTTTAATGCTTTCTGCTTCCTAGCCATGTTTTACTTTTTCCTGATTCCCTTGATTCCCATTCACCTATTCAAGAAACAGGGAGGGAGATTGAGGAAAGGGCAGTTGGAGATTTTGTATTGAACAAGGCAACAGCAACTGAGAGGGTATTTTTATTATGAGGAGGCAGGTTGCCAAAATATGAGGGAGATTTCCTAGAGGCAAGGATTTAATGGTAAGCAAAGTAAGCAGCCGCTTAGGGTGCCATGTGGTTAGGGGTGCATCCGGCCGCCAGGTTCCACACATGCGCCTTTGCTGCTGTTCAACTCCAGCTGGCTGGAGACAAGAATCGTGCCCTAAACAAGGCCGAAAAGGAGGAACTTTTTGCAGCCAGGGCAGAGACTCCTGCCTCCGGCTGCCAAAGGTTCCCCCTTTTCGGCCTTGTATAGGGCGCAATTCTCGTCTCTGTCCAGCTGGAGTCGTGCGCACCAATGGCGCATGTGCAGAACTTCCACGCATGCGCCATTGGGCGCACGACTACAGCTGGACGGAGACGAGAATCCTGCCTCCGGCTGCAAAGGGTCCCTCCTTTTCGGCCTTGTTTAGGGCGCTATTCGCTTCTCCATCCAGCTGGAGTCGCGCACATGTGCGGAGCCAACTGGTTCCATGCATGCACCCCCGGCGCGCATGCGCACCCTCCACGGGGCCGGAGAGCAAGGGGGCGCCAAAATAATGTTCGCTTACCATTTTGAATTACTTTAATCCGCCCCTGCCTAGAGGCAAAGGTAGGATCCTGATTCTGCCATTTTGGACTGCAACAGTAGAAAGAAGTTGGATTGTGTTAGCAGACATTAAATAACACCACAACAGAAAGCATTGTTTGCTTTCCCAGAATATCAAAGGCATGACTGAAGCCTCCTTCTGATATTTCCAAATGATGACAGCTATGACATTACTGAAGCAAACAAACTCATGTGTACAGGTTGTCACAGCAAATAAATAGCATGTGGCCCATAAACCAGACCAGTGATAGCTTGGCATGATACAAGATCACCTATTATCTATGGGAAGTATGAAATGTACACACAGGATATATAATTAGAGCCCTTGCAGTGGAACAGAAGAGCAAATGGGCCTTTTGGCCCAAGAATACATATAAGCCAAAGATTTTGTGCCTAGGAATATGACAATACGGAGATTGTTTGGACTAATACTGTAAAAGACATTTAAGAAGATGAAGATGAAAATCCTAACAAATAAGATTTGATTTTTAAAAGACATTTAACTAGATAAACCAGATTTTAAAAAAACCAGGGCAACTGAGAATCTGGTAGAGCCACATTTGTTCTGACTCCTGGGGGCAGAGGGAGGCTCCAAACATGGAGGAAATGCCCTCAACACACCCGAGAGGCAATTCATGCATCTCCAAGCAATTTTTTAAAAATCATTTTGGGACTCCCTTGGAGCCACAAAAACATTCCTGGAGGTGCATATGAGCTGTATTTCATCCATCCCTGCATTAAAAGGATATGGATTCACTTACATTAAAATAGTTATGGACGCTTTTTCCCTTTTGAAGAAGATCATTGGCAATGGAAATAATATTTGCCTTTATTCTTCCCCAGATTGAGAAACAGGTTTCCTGATAGTCCAGAAACCCATCAGGAAGAATAATGTACTAGCAAGAAGACTGTGCAAATTTATCCTGATATTTGTCATCCTGCAATATCATGCAAGAATTAACATATTATGGGCAAAGAACCCCCCCCCCCCTTTTGCACCCATATTAAAAAAAACTCTTTCATGCTCACATGGCTTTTCTTCACAGAATAATATTTGTGTAACACTTTGGAAGGGGAGAATACTGTGGAGAAATATTCATTTTCTCTCACAGTGGGATGTAGACTACTTAAATAATATTTCTTCATGTGGGTCAAATCCCTAGAAGATTGCAGCACCATCAGCTTTCTTCTAAGGCAGTGGCTCTCAACCTGTGGGTCCCCAAGCTGACAACTCCCAGAAATCCCAGCCAGTTTACCAGCTGTTAGGATTTCTGGGAGTTGAAGGCTAAAACATCTGGGGACCCACAAGTTGAGAACCACTGCTCTAAGGATACACTTGCTGAGTTTGGCAGGACTTTTGTTCTGACCAGATGATGCTGGACCTTCCCTTGTCTCATAAACTAGTTGATCATTGTGGCCTGTGAATGGAAAAAAGAGAAGGAGGAAGGCCCCAGCTGAAGAGGGTCAGTGCATCCTCTTTAAATATCTCAAGGGCTCCACACAGAGAAGGAGGCAGATTTGTTCCCTGCTACCCCAAGGTCTAATTAGTTGGGCAATGGAACCAGTGAATTAGAAAGATGGTAGGGCTGCTTTCTCTGGACAGCTTCCAAAAGAAGCTGGAGAGTGACCTGTTGCAGGTGCTCTAACTTCGGTTCCTACATTGAGTGGAGGGGTCATTTGGACTCCATGTCCCATAAGTGCCCTTCCAACTCAATGGTTCTGTCATTCTATGTACCGTATATATTCATGTCTAAGTCAATGTCATGTATAAGTTGATAGTATTTTAATGAGATGAGAGTAAATTATGGATTTTTATGTGACCCATGGAGAAGTCAAGGGTTATTCAACAGAGAGGGGATAGTGACAACACAGCTTTGGGGGGGGGGGGGCAGCTGCCCCTTGTCGCCACCACTCTCCCACCTAAGCATTCAAGAAAGCCAGAAGTGGAGAGCCTAGAAATGATCAGTGTTTCTTTTAGTTTCTCCCAGGGTGGACTATTTATTTACTGTATTTATATACCTCCTTTCTCACCCCTGGGGTGAACTCGAGGCGGTTTACAACATACTAATGACAAAAATTCAATGCCAACATACAGTAAAAAAATCATAATAACCAATCACTTCATACACTCTAAGTATGACTAAAAATAATTGAAACCATTAAACATAAGACATAAACAAAATTTAAATATTCAGACAGAGCATTAAAATCATCCTAGTATAGAATCATAGTATCATAGAGTTGGAAGAGACCTCATGGGCCATCCAGTCCAACCCCCTGCCAAGAAGCAGGACAATCACATTCAAAGCACCCTGGACAGATGGTCATCCAACCTCTGTTTAACAGCCTCCATAGAAAGAGCCTCCACCACACTCTGGGACACAGAGTTCCACTGCTGAACAGCTCTCACAGTTAGGAAGTTCTTCCTAATGTTCAGGTGGAATCTCCTTTCCTGTAGTTTGAAGCCATTGCTCCGAGTCCTAGTCTCCAGGGCAGCAGAAAACAAGCTTGCTCTCTCTTCCCTATGACTTCCTCCTCACATATTTATACATGGCTGTCATGTCTCCTCTCAGTCTTCTCTTCTGCAGGCTAAACATGCCCAGCTCTTTAAGTCACTCCTCATAGGGCTTGTTCTCTGGAGCCAATGTCACAATTTTCAACCAAAACTGTCAGAAACCATGCAAGTTCATTCTGTAGACTATTATCCCATCTACTCTTCTCTGAGGCCCCCAAAAAGAACAGCTTGCAAGCAAAAAGTCCAGTTTGGTTTATGTTAGGTATCATTTTGAAAATGCCTTTAAAAATACAGTGAATAGTTTTTAACTGTGTAGCTTGGCAGGAAGTATGGGCTGCTTTTCCTTCTATTTTTATCAATAATCTCTAATCCACAAGATGGGGACATTGAACAAATCAGAAGGCTGTAAGATTTCATAATTATCAATGGAGAACAGATGGAAACTTTTTTAAAAAGGGATGGGAATTTTAAATATGGCCAGATGTTTCAAAGTCCTGTTACCTCCAGAATAATTTATAGATCTTGAAGAGCTCACTTTGCAGAATACAACTCAGATTGGGGCCCCATCTGGCCTGGTTACTGCTGGCTGGAGTTGGTGCTTTAATCTCCAAACTAACTTCTGCTTAGATGCATGGAGACATGAGATGCTACTCTGATTTTAAAATGCTAATGATCAGTTTCATGATCTCCACATAAAATCAACCGGAATAAATAAGCAGTGCATTAAATGAATAGAAGTTTAATTGCAATGCAGATGCACCTTTAGAAGGTAGAGAACAGGTTAGCACAATAAATCTGAAGAGATTAAAAGGTCAGAGGAAATTTAAACTGATAAATAGAAAGCTGTCTGGAGGACAATATGGCAACAATCCAAGAGCGTTGGAGGCTCTGATACAATAATGCTGAACTAATCAAAATATGTAAAATACCACTAAAATCAGTCTCTAAAATAGAATGCTCATAGATAACATAAAGATTCAGGTGTAACTTTGAACAGTGCCATCTAAGAAACATGACCCCAGTACTAGAAATGAACTGAGAAATAATGTGGTAAACATAGTACTTTAAAGCACCATCTACGTCATTTTTAATAGCAACCATTTAGTGCATTTTTTGTCAGATCTCACAAATATCTGGACAAGAATGACATCCCAGTTGCTAAGCAGAGAAAGATTTCTAAACAGCTTTCCATGAATATATTTAAGAAAACGGAGTACTCAGAATGAATAACCAGTCTTTTCAGTGAGTGAAAAACTCTCAGTTTGCACAGCAAAAAGCATTATAGATAGCCATCCCAAAGATCTGTCCTGGACACTTTGTGATTATGACAAAGAGAGAAAGTGGTTTAGCAAAACACTAAATGCAATGTTGTTTACTCAAAAGGGTATATAGCAAACTTCACAATTACAAGAGCTCATAAATGTGAAAGAAATGCCACATTATACTTCATGACTTTGTGAGCAAAAAAACAGATACGGGCGGGAGGCTGGAATCCAGCTTTTTGACCAGGCATGGGCAAACTTCGGCCCTCCAGGTGTTTTGGACTTCAACCCACACAATTTCTAACAGCCGGAATTGGAATTGTGGGAGTTGAAGTCCAAAACACCCAGAGGGCCAAAGTTTGCCCATGCCTGTTTTAGACTCAGTGTGAATGTGAGTGTGCCACAATCCAATTAAATTAACACAAATGAATATTTTGCCACTGCCTGTTGTTGTTGCCATTGTTGTTGTGAGACTTCAAATCACTTCCATGTTATGGCAACCCTATGGTAATACTATCAAGGGCCTTTTTTTGGGCAAGAGTCTTTCATGGGGGCTTTGCCTTTGCCTTCCTTAGAGGCTGTGAGTGTGACTTGCCAGAAAATTACCCAGTGGGCTTCCGTAGCCAAGCGGAATTTCCAACCCTGGCCAAGCAGAATGCAATACTTCCATTGGTGGTCCCTAAGCCAAGTCAGAGGTGGGGACCTCATTTCACACTGGGGCCAGAAACAGCCCCTTACTCCGACCACAGATTAGGAGTGGTTTATTCATGAACAGAAACAGTAAATGGAATAGTCTTATATGGGGACACCAAGCAATGGATAGGAAGTGCCCTTTTATGTATCAGTAGTCAAAATAGAACATTTGAAGAAGAGATGCAATAAGAAGTCTTATGGAGCAGTCCGTGTTTATCAAAAACCCTAGAAAAGAAGATCACTGAATGGTATTGGACTGATTTGGATTACGGTTTTAATATGGCAATTTTAATATGGTGAACTGGTTGTAATGTATATTATAACTATTACAATGTATATGGATGCATTGATTATGTGTTTTTCCTATGTTTGCCATTGAATTGTTGCCTGTTTGAAAGCCATTCTGAGTCCCTCCTCGGAGGTCGAGAAGGATGGGGTATAAATGTTTTAAATAAATAAATAAATATTAGAATTGTGCCAGACCATGACAAAAAACACAGAGAATCTGTTATTTACTTTTTAGCATGCTTTAAAAAGCAATGAAATAAATGGGCAGAAACCTTAATAGAAAATGTGAGAAAGGCAGACTATAAAATTAAGTAATAGAAATTATTGATTGAAATCTTTTATTTAATTGATCTTTATAATGGCTACTGGCTACATAACAGATTGAATGGTTGTTTGCATGTTAATGTTCTGAGATCAAAAATACGTAACTGGATTCTGAATTCAACACTTTATGGCCATATCATCCACACAGAGCAGTGGTTCTCAACCAGTTGTTTGTGGACCACCAGTGGTCCCCAAGAACTAAAATATCATCTGCGGCCTCACCATTACTACACCATTGCAACAAGAACAACTGGTCTTGCAAAACCCTCTTATAGTGTTGAGGCAATGGGGATTTCAGGAGGGGAGAGGCTGACTACCCACTAAAGGCATGACAAGCCTCTTGATGGCTGCTTCTCCTCCTCCCTCCCCCTGAGTGGAGTCGTTCCATGTGGTGCCTGGATGTGGGGGTGCCTTGGTGTCTTCATTTTTAGGCCTATTACTGGGGTTATTTGGGATGCTGATTCAGAAAATTGCATTGGATAGATTGCATTGGATAGGCTATAGACTATTAAATATGGTTTTCTGTGGGCGAGCAGATGATAACTACATAGAATCATAGAATCATTGAGTTGGAAGGTATCTCATGGGCCATCCTGCCCAACCCCCTCTCAAGAAGCACTCCCGATAGATGGCCATCCAGCCTCTACTGGATGGCATATGTTCTGTATCAGAAACCAGAGCTGATGTTGTCTATCCAATGCAATTTTCTGAATCAGCACTGAGATAACCAAACTGAATCTAAAGTTGACCAAAAAGTGATTCATAACCCTTTTGGTACTAATGATGGAGAACGGTCCCTGGTCAAAAAAAGGTTGGGAACCACTGACATAGAGACATACAGAAATAAGGTTTTCAGAGGATACACCCTTATATGCGAGGTACCTTTGAAAGACAGAAGCAAAATGATAAATATTTTAAGGAGTAATTAAAATAGAACACTAGAAGAGGAAATGTGTCCAGTTGTCATCAACAAAGATATAGGTAAGCAATGCATGTATCTACAGTATACAATTTCAAGTACAAGAAGGTACATGATATTTCAGGGAAGGACCATATTTCCAAAAGCAGCTAAACACTTTTATATTGCAGTGGGAATATCTGAGCCAATAATGATGTATGAAGTGCTGGAAAGGGGAAATATGACATGTTTATCCTCTTCTAACTTTGCTCTCCCACTCAATTTGAGTCATCTGTTTCTGTTTTCCTGAGACTGTATATTGCTTTGAATATTATGAACTCCACTCCTGCAGGATTCTGAGGGACTTCAGACATAATTGAAGAAAGACCTTTAATTCAAAGTGTAGAGTGGGGTAGTGAATTTCACCAGCTGTGCATCTTCTCACACTCAAGAGGGAATGTGAACCTCTCGCCCTCCGGTCAGATGTTCCATTTCTAAGGGTTCATCCAGACAGGGCCCAAAATGTGTGAGCTCAGGTGCTTTTACTGAAGGCATTCAAGCGACACCTCTGATGAAGACAAACCCTGCTTTCTCCCAAATTAATTAGGTACTGGATTAGACTTCCAAGATGAAGTACTTTGGCCACATAATGAGAAGACAGGAAAGCTTGGAGAAGACAATGATGCTGGGGAAAATGGAAGGAAAAAGGATGAGGGGCAGACCAAGGGCAAGATGAATGGATGGTATCCTCGAAGCGACTAGCTTGACTTTGAAAAAGCTGGGGGTGGCCACGTCTGACAGGGAGCTCTGGCATGGGATGGTCCATGAGGTCCCAAAGAGTCAGAAGCGACTGAAGAAATAAACAACAAATTAGACCCGGGTCTTCCAGTATGGGCCCCATGTGGACTCCTCCCTTGGCAGTTCTGGGATTTCTCAGGGAGCAGTCCGCCCAGCCATTTCATTTTTCCTGGGTTGAATCTGCCTGGAAAACCAAGAGGATTGTACTCGCCTCCCCCAAACTCCCTAAAAACCCTTAAAAAGAAAATAAGTTACCTAGCTGCCATTACCCTGGTGTCGGAGTACTCCTGCCATGTAGAAATGACATGCCAGGAGAAGAAGGGGGTGAGGAGTTATTTTCTTTTTTAAAGGGGCTTTTAAGGGGTTTGAGGGAGGGAGTTGGAGAAGGTTCCAGGAGCACATCTAGACATGCAGCACTCAAAGAACAACCTTTCAGGCCGGTGTGGGGGCCAGAAGGCCACTTTGAAACCTGGATCGGTGTGGACTTCTTCCCTGTCTGGAACTGGCCTAAGTGGGCTACCATGAGGAAGTGACTTTGGTCTGCAGTGCTTCTCTGGTAACAGCAAAAGTAGTTCCCAATAGGGAAATTTCACTCTGAAGGCCATCTTGAGAAAAATAACAGATTCATAGAGAATCTGTTATATGCATCAATACTTTTAAGCCTGCTTGAAAACATAGAAAAAGAACTTCTGGTCTTCCAGATGTTTCAGTCTAAGATTCCCATCAGCCCTAGCTGACAGGGTTGCTGGGAAGTGACTGCAGGCATTACTGTATAAAACATCTGGTGAGGCAAACTCCCAACTTCACAGGAGAAAAGGCAAGTTACTGTAAGAAAAGCATCTCTTCAAGTTGATTGCACTTCATATATTCCCCCAACCTGGCCATTCCTTGCTGAAAAAGTAGAGGCTTGTGATAAGAGAACACGAAAAATGCCTATCATCTCAATATCTCAAATATTCTGTAATTTTTTTTTAAAAAAATTCAGTATACTAGTTGTGCTTTTCTGTGTAGAAAATGGCTTTATTGCCTGAAATACTGCAGAGAAATAGAACTTCACCCAATTTCATCTCACTTGGATGTTTGATAGCAGCCTTCAACAGAAATGCCTTTAATTCTAGAATAAAACCCACATAGTTTTACAGTGTCTGATATTAAATATCCATTTGAGTAGCCTGAGATGCCAAGTAGCTCAGTCCACCCACCACTGCTTACAGAAATCCCTCCACACCCACCCACCCTGCTGAGCTGTACCAACACCTCCTAGCTATAACTGCAAGCAAGAAATGCCAGGTTCAAGTGGAAAAAGCAGGTTCTATCGATGCCTAATAGTCCATGGGCTGAGCTAAAGAGTTCTGTCTTCTCAATCTCATCCTACCCTGCAGCAATTCTATTCTATCTTTCCACTGCAGCAGCTGAAAAGACCAAAACTGCCAAATGTGCACTCTCTCAATTTCTGATCTCTGGTCAAACTTTTAATTATGCAGACTACAGTACTATAAGGGGACCCAGCCAAGAACAACCTGCAACACTCACAGCAAGTGACAGATCATGCCTGGAAACTTCCAAATGAGTCAAAGCAGATATGAAGGACTGTCATTCCTTCCTGTATGAAGGTGGGAGGCAGGCCAGCTTTTTGAAATGAGTCTACAGCAGAGCTGGAAAGGACAGAGCCCAGGTCCTCCTGGGCCTCCACTTGTGCCGTAACAGGAAGGAAAGCCTCTCTTTCCCTACTTTAGCTATAATGGAATATGACTGAGGGGGCAGGGTAGAACTGACTGATGAAATTTGCCAAGAAATCTTCAACAGAGGAGGCTCCAGAAACAAAGGTAAGTCATAGAATCATAGAATCCTAGAGTTGGAAGAGCCCTTCTGGGCCATCTAGTCCAACCCCCTATCAAGAAGCAGGACAATTGCGTTCAAAGCACCCTCAACGGATGACCATTCAGCCTCTGTTTAAAAGCCTCCACAGAAGGAGCCTCCGCCACACTTTGGGGTAGAGTTCCACTGCTGAACAGCCCTCACAGTTAAGAAGTTCTTGCTAATGTACAGGTGGAATTTCCTTTCCTGTAGTTTGAAGCCATTGTTCCTTTGCGTCCTACTTTCCAGGGCAGCAGAAAACAAGCCTGCTCCCTCCTTCCCCTCACATATTTATACATGGCCCTCATCATGTCTCCTCTCAGCCTTCTCTTCTGCAGGCTAAACATGCCCAGCTCTTTAAGCCACTCTTCATGGGGCTTGTTCTCCAGACCTTTGATCATTTTAGTAGCCAGTGACTGTTAATAAATGATTCAATGTACGTCTCTCATACCAGATAAGCAAAGGTAGCGATATCAATATGGAACATGAAGTAGCAGTGGAGTTTTTGGAAAAAAAATAAATATAAACCATTAATTCAGTACCCATGAACACCAGTGACATTAATCGTAGCCAGCTGATGCCAGGGAAGGAAACAGCCTTTCATTAAGGAAAGCTTCTAAAGAAGGCCATGACGACCTGGCCAGGATCAAGAAGGTAGTCTCATTGCAGCCAGAGCCCCAGAGGCTCTGGGTCCCTTTCTTTGCCTGAAAGTTTAAGGCAATCAGCTGCTCCTTCCATTACCTTCACACACTCAAGGAGCTGAAGCCTGATACTTCATTGGTTTTGTGGGATCTGACTTGGTAAACAATTCCATTACACCGAATGAACCAGTAAGCCACAATGCAGAAAGAACACCAATATTTTAAAATACCATCTAGTAACCTCATCCTTTAATACACATTGTTTTATATCCACAGTACCAAAACAATTCGCGTAATAGGCACATCCACCAATGAAATAGGTAGCCACCAGATTTTCTTTTTAAAAAGCTGACTGCAGACCATATGTACAGTATGCATTGTATTTACTGCATCAGTGTATTTAATGTCAGCTCAACACTACACTTACAACCTCATTCTAAATCTGTTACATAAGCAGCATTCTTGGAGGGGGAATAAAGTGCTAATGGCAGCAAAAATAACTAGTGCAATTTTTCCAAACAGGACATTTGATGCAATCCACCCCATTGAATAAACCAGGGTCTCCCATTCATTTCAATGGGTCTTAAGCCTGGTGCATTGTGCCCAAAATTGGCTTTGTTTTCAGACTGTCCCTTGTAAGGTCAAATCAAGCTGTACTTTTCCCCCACTATCTATATAGATTATACTACATCTTCCACCATTCTTGATCGTATACATGCTGGCTGTGGCTATGGGGCCTGTAGTTAAAATGTCCAGAGGGGCCCAAGATTGGGAAGGATGTATGAAACACTGGGCTCTACAGGGGAAGCATAAGAGGAAATGTGAATGGCTAACCCTTCATCCTCCTTTATCTTGTACATGGGGTTAGGTGAGTACATTTATCCCTTATAGGGGAATGGACATCTATGCATTTATCACACATACACATTGAAGGTGGTGTGGGGAGGGAGTATGTGTCTCTTCCCATAGGAGATAAAATCCACCTCCTGGAAAGAGGAGATGAGAAGCATGCGTCATTCACACTTCCCCCATTCACACGTTCTCTCTCAAGAACATCCAAAGCATCCCCCTCCACCTGCCAATGATCACCACAGGAGAGAACTCCTCCACCTTTCTCAGAGGAGGTCAAAAAGAAAACTTGACAGGGCTCTAAATTATTTTGGCCCTTTGTGGCTTTTCTCCAGGCCACCTACTAAGTCATGTTGCAAAATGACTGGGGCATGCATTTTTGCACCAATGTAAGATCATACAAATGATTGCTGAGGGGATGCAATATTCATCCAAGCTAGCATGTCCCTAGAAATGTAGCAATCTTTGGCTTGCTGGAAAGAGGGAAGCTACCAAAAGCCTCAGGTTTGCTCCAGTTTGCTTTGGCTTCTAATGATTTGAGCAGGAAGTTTATGACAAATGGCGGAAACAAATATTCTTTTCTGCCCAACTGCTAGTTTCACTTACACTTGGGAATTCACATGCGTGTTTTCTAAACTTGGGTACATTGAAAGAATCCTAAATCATAGAACATCAGGGTCAGAAAAACTTTCATACCTCTAAATGATTTAATCACAAATTCCTCCCAGAATGACCAAGGAGAAAGAACTATGGGAGCTGTAGTCCAAAATGGCTGAAGAGCCAAATCCCACCCTGGTATATCTCATAGAAAATGTGTAGCAATTTGAAACACAATGTCATCTGTTAATACATTAATATCAATCTTGCCTAACCACAAACATAATCAGGGGGTGTCAGAGGGGTCACCAAAGACCATCAAAAAACACAGTATTTTCGGTTGCTCATGGGGCTTCTGTGTGGGAATTTTTGCCCAATTTTATCGTTGGTGGGGTTCAGAATTTTCTTTGATTGAACTATAAATCCCAGCAACTACAACTCCCAAATGTCAATGTCTATTTTTCCCCTAACTCAACCAGTGGCATATATTTGGGCATATTGAGTATTCATACCAAGTTTGGAGCAGATCCATCATTGTTTGAGTCCACAGTGCTCTCTGTATGTAGGTGAACTACAACTCCCAAACTCAAACTCAATGCCCACCAAACCCTTCCAGTATTTTCTGTTTGTCGTGGGAGTCCTGTGTGCTAAATTTGGTTCAATTCCATCATTGGTGGAGTTCAGAATGCTCTTTGATTGTAGGTTAACTATAAATCCCAGCAACTACAACTGCCAAATGGCAAAATTAATCCGCTCCACACCCACCCACCCCACCAGTAGTCAGATTTGGGTGTATCGGGTATTTTTGCCAAATTTGGTCCAGTGAATGAAAATACATCCTTCATCTCAGATATTTACATTATGATTCATAACAGTAGCAAAATCAGTTATGAAGTTGCAATGAAAATCATGTTATGGTTGGGGGTCACCACAATATGAGGAACTGAATTAAGGGGTTGCGGCATTAGGAAGGTTGAGAAACACTGCTCTAACACATCACTCCAACATTACTAGCCTTCTCTTTGTCTGCCTGTTTGCCTTCTTATATGCTGACCCATAAGAAAAGATTCTTACATTAAATCACACAACTTTAAAGCATGGTGGTTCAAACATAAAGCATAAAAACACCATGCCAATAGAATTAGCCTGAAGCCATTGGTGGAAGTTTAGGGCAAAATTGAGAGTTCTAGTTCTTTCTTTATTCATCTTTAATGTACCTGATCACCTACTTCTCTGTCAACACTCCTCTACCATTGAGGCATTTTGCCACCATTAAAGGCAGTCCTGCTTTTTTCCCAAATCAGGTTTCACCCTGTTACTTGAAATTGGAAGGGTGGTTAACATTGGGAGGAAAAAAAAAGAAATCCAAAAGATACAGATAAACTGGAAAAATTGGATGGAAGCTAATAAAATTAAATTCAACAGAGACAAATGCAAACTTTTTCCTTTAGGGCACAAAAACCAAATGCACAGACACAGGATGGGGGATGCATGGCTCAGCAGTACTACACACGAAAAGGACTTTGGGGTTATTGTGATCGTAAATTGAATTGAGTATGATCCTGCAGCAAAGAAGGCAAATATTGTTTTAGCATGTATTAAAATAAACATACTACTTCATCACACTAGAGAATGAATCCAATTTAAATCCGGTTTCTGCCTCCTGCAGAATTCTGGAGATGTAGTTTAGTGAGGCTGTTAAAGGCTCCTCCCTAAACTACAAATCCCAGAATTCTGCAGGAGGCAGCAACCGGATTTAAAGTGGATTTATTCTCTAATGTGATGAGGTCCTAGACATTGCCATATAAAATCCAGATTATCAGCTTTGGACTATGTTATCATGTAATCTAGTTCAAGCAGATAATGTGGATTATCTGTTCTGATAATCTGGATTATAAAGCAATGTAGAAGGGGGCATAGTTTCCAATTTAAGAATATAGTTCTACTACATTCTGAATTTGCCAGGTCTCATCTGGAATTAGGCATTCAGTCCTTGGTGCCTCATTTTAAAAAGGATCTAGATGGCCATGTTCTAGAAGCATTCTCTCCTGACGTTTCACCTGCATCTATGGCAGGCGTCCTCAGAGGATGGCTATACAGCCCGAAAACATGGCCATACAGCCTGAAAAACCTACAACAACCCAATGATTCCAGTCATGAAAGCCTTCGACAAAACAGGACGTAGACATTTCCAGCCATGAAAGGTTGCAAGAATGGCAATAAGTGGCATGGAGAACCAAACAAATAGTGAAAAGGTGAAAGAGCCCGATGAAGCAAACACTGGGAAGTGCCACCTTTCCACTATTTAAATGTCCCAAGGTGTGCCACAGAGATGAGGGAGCCAAAGAGAGTAGGACCAGGTTTGAAGCTACATGAGAATAGATTTCAGTTGAATATTAGAAGGAGTGGTTTGGCAATGGAACCATTGCCCAAAGAGGTGCTGGGCATCCCTCTCTGGACATCTTCAAAAAGAGGTTGGACAGTTACCTGTCAGGAATGCTTTAGCTGGAGATTCTACCTTCAGCAGAGAACTGGACACAATGGCCCACGAGGCCCCTTCCAACTCTATAATTCTATTATTCAACATTAGATGAGGACACAGATTAGGTATGCTTGGTACTCCACCTTCCTCTCCCCCCACCCCGCGCGCTCCACTCACACACATCCATGCACACACATATAAACCACTCCAGAGACAATAATCAAGGAGCATAAGAAGGGCCTGGGGCGATGTCTTAAGCCCCCATTTCCCCTTTTTAAATGGCTTTTGAAAATCTTTCTCAGAAGGGCATTTTATGATTGATTGCTGCAGGGTTTTTTTTGTAGGGTTTCAAGCGGCTTTGCTGTATCACATTTAAATATATTTAGAATGCATTTATTTTATTTTGTATATGCCAATTTGAGAATTCTTTTGAAAACTGAGGTTTGGAGCATGCAAGTCAAATGATACATTGTCCTATATTGCAAGTAGTTCTCTATTCCCAAACCCAAGACCCAATTTTGGAGAAAGGAATTAAGGGTGGGATATGACGGGTTGTACTTTGCAATCTTGGATCTGCTTTCTGGAAGATGAGAATTCAGGATATTGCTTTGCACCAGAAGGCGCCAGGCAGTATACAAGTGGTCCTGTTTTCCCCCACTGCAACACTGCAATGGCAGAAATGCTGCTACTCTGAATGAAGGAGCAAACATATCTCTGGTGATCCCTGCTTCTGGAAAGAGAAATGGAAAGCGCTTCTCGCTTTGTGTTCCAGTTTCTAGCCCAATTACTTTGGCCCAATAATTAATGGAAGTCATTTAGCACTGTAGCCATTCATCTGCACAGCCCAGTCATTGCCCCTGGTTCTGCTAAAAATCTGTCAAGAGCTAGTGATGCTGAAGGGTTACTTTGAGAAAGGGTACAACATTGGTGGGCCAAGAGACAGGACTGGACTGCTCCATATACCAAGTGTGATGCTTCAGTGGGCTTCTTTGCACCCTTTTTTTGGCTCATGAAAGTATTGTGTAGGATACTTTGGGCCCATAATGATGGCCCCAATACTAGAGCATGGTGGAATTCTGGAAAAGCATGGCAGAGCTCTTAAGGGGCAGGGAAGTGACAAAAAGAAAGGATTTTGGGAAGGCTGAGCTATCAAACGTATAGACCGTGACTGCAATTTCCATTAACAATGGCTGTGATCAGATAACAGTCTGGTATGTGAAGACTGGGTACGGAGGCACACCGAAGGCTGTGGTGCTGTGGCAAGAAAGCTGTGTGTACTTGCAGAGTTCTGGCTTGCTCCATGCCCACAGGGCTGAAGGATTGAAGATTGCATCCACTGTTTATTGTTTATTTGTATTGTGTGAATGGCATGACAGTTCTTGACTAATTTGTCCACACAACAATCCCATCCTCTGAAACTGTTTGTTATTATTCCCATTTTTCAGATGGAAAACAGAATATAAAATATGATAGCTTAATCAAGAGTAAGGTTATTACTGAGCTGTCATTTTTGGCATCACAATGTATCCACAGGATCCAACTGGCTCTCATCACAAACAATCCCCACATTTGATTCCATTATCCCCCCATTGCAGATCCACCAGAAACAAAGTCCTTTGGCATTGGATTGGTTCCTCAGCAAATTCTCAAGATCTATAAGCAGCTGAAGTGTGTGGAAAGGAATTCAGAAGACCCTTCCACCATCCCTATATAACACATTTATCTCCACCCATCCACTCTACATTTTTCTCTCTCCAGTCCCCACTTTTATTAGCATCAAAGATCTGCAATGCACATGCTCAGTAATCCATCTTTCCAAGGGTGAAGAGCAAGCTTTACCATTCGCATTTCTTTCAAAAAGCATTTGCAAGTCTCTTTGGTATGACAGCGAGGGAACCAGCAGTGGAATATGAATGACTTGTATATTTGTCTAGCTTCACACTCTTATAAACAAAATGTGCATTTCTTCCCTTAAATTGTCAACAACTGCACAAACACAGAAATCTATTTTTCTTCAACACTAGCTCAGCATAACACAATTCATTTTAGAAAGATTTCCCACACACATGCTTAACTTTCCTATTCCAGAATACAGTGTGTCACTGCAGTCCAAGCCCCACATTTCTTCCAAGCTCTGCACTTGAGGATGAAGATTTCAGCACATTTCAAAACAGCAATTACTTTCAACAGGCAGGAGAAGACATCTTGTTTCCAAATCCTATTCTGAATCTCAGCAGACATTTAAACTTTTCTCATCACAAGGGAGGAATATTTTAGTATCTACATAACCCCAAAAGGTAACATATCCAGACATTTGTGATTTTGTTTTATGACATACAGTAAGTTACAAATACAAACAATTATAATGGAAAGCAAAAAGGTTACATACCAAGTTGAATTGATGGACGCAGACACAGGGTAAACCTTGGATTTGTTTTTCTATCAGCAGATTAAAAACCAGCAAACCCCCACCTACACATGTAAATCTCAGCAGGACAACTAAACTCACACATTCCATACATCCATACATACACATTATCATTCCCATCAGACTGCTCTCAAATACTGTCTATGATTTCTGGACACATCAGGGCTCCCAAGTTCTCAGACTCATCTGATCTAGGATTACAGGGCCCATAGGTGTAGAGAGACACCATCTCCTTATGGCAGATGTTTCTCTATGTGTTTGAGAGACAGAGAAGGGTAGAGAAGTGGATAAAATATTCTTATACTGTGGGATATATTTCAAAATCAGCCTCTTCTTTCCCCTCCTCTTGATTTCTCCTTTCATTAAGGGTGACACTCAGCTCCCAGGGCCTCCATTAGGTTGTTCCTGCTTCATCTTGTGCCTCCTTCTAGATACTAGGATAAGTTGGTCATTGAGCCAACAGTGCTTGGCAAATCCTGGTTTAAAAGGCCTCACTGTGCACCTAGCTAGAAATGGTGCTGGGGTGGTAAGGGGGAAGCTTTCTCTATATTTCACCTCTGGGAATGAAGCAAATTGATTGCTGAGTCTCCAGAAAGAACATGAAGCCCCTGTGTCTGGAGAAGGGGAAATGAGAGCCCAGCTAACAAAGACTGTCTCCAAAACCCTGAGCTACAGGAAATGAAAACGGATGCTATCTGTACTGCCATTGCCTCTTCCATGCTCCTCCCTCCACCCTTTGCATTGATGAAAGACAATTGGCTTGAGAGACAGGTCCTTACCAGGTAGAGCAGAGGATTGGGGGTGGGGGAGAAAAGCACATACAGAGCAGAAGATACTTGGGTTGGTTAGTGAGGCACTGCTAACCTCTGCATAGGGAAAGCATGAATGTATAGAGAAACAATAAGCACATTCAAGTGTGGTAAGACTAGTTGGAACACATGTAGTAAGGGGGTGTAGGGGGGCACCTCAATGAGGTATTACACTCCATGGTTCAAAGCAGGGATGCAATCACAGAGCTGGGTAGTGCCAGGTGTTGTTGCATCCATGTGTTTGATTCATGGTTTGATAAACCTGGTTGGAAGCAAAAGGTGTCCAGGCAGAGATAAGATGGTTAGGTGGGGAGCATATGCAGGAATGAAACAGATGTGGCGAGTCAACAAACAGCACAGAGACAATCAGCTACAATGCCCGGGGTGGGGTCCTCATGCAGGTGACTGGGGCATCATGCAGGAGCAGATTGGGCAAGGCATGCAGGAACCAAAGTAGGACATAGGCTTTGGCAATGCCCTTTCTCAAGTTTAAGCTGCTACTGCTGCGGCCTAAGTGTTGGTACCCCCCCCCCCCCCACACACACACACACATTCATAAACATACATACTTCCCTCAAAAAGGATATGGCCATTCGGTGATCTTTTTGGCGTATTTCCTCACCACGTTGTCCTCGCTGAAGAGGAAGAGGGAGCGGTTGACAGTCAGGCAGCTCTGCCGGACAGGAATGGGGTTGTAGAGGGCCATGGTGCGGGCTCGCTGGGCCATCGACTGCTTGTATATCCTTTGGGCCCCTGGGGGGCCACCTTGCCGGACGCCCCCAGCACCCCGGCCACCTCCGCCACCGGCTGCTCCTGAGCCAGCTCCCCCTGGACCTCCTGCCCCATAGCGGGCTGGCACCTCATCTCCAAACCGAGCCATCCTGCAAAGAGCAAAGGGCCGGGGGTTATGCTGCTGAGGATGCTGCCGGAGAGAAGAAGAAGAGGAAGAAGAAGAGGAAGAAGAAGGAGCTCATCACATCCCATCGGCTGCTGTAGGATGCTGCGAGGGGAGCTTGCAGCAGAGGGAGGGGGCACTCAGGCTGGAGCACGGCCGGAAAAAGCAGCAGAGATCCTGGACATGGTCACTCTCACCTCCCTTTGCAGGGTGGAAATGATGAAAAAGCCCCCCACCCTCTAAGGTGGCAAATGTGAGGGGGGAGGCACACCCCACAAAAAGAAGAAGAAGAAAAAAGATTCCCTCCCCCAAACACTGGGTTGCAGTTACAGGGAGAAAAAAGATCAGTGCACCAAACTGCCCTTTAAACTAATTGAAAAGAAAAAGATTCAATGCACCATCCATTAAAAATATTTCATTTTTAAAGAAAAAAAATGGAAGGGAAGAGGAGGGGGGATGACAAGTAAATGGACCAAAAGCAGCACCTCCTCCCCACCAAGGGAGGAAAAAAATGCAATTAAAGAAATCGAATGCACCAATTTCTTACTCCTGCCTCTCTCCTCAAAGCCAGAAGGGAAGAAAATTGGAATAAAAAGGGAAAGGGAAAAGACGCCATCAAAAGGAGGCTCTCTGTCTAGGTATTTGCAATATAATTTGGTGGGAGAAATGCAAGCTCCCTGTGTGCTGGGCAGCTTGACAAATGATTGCACTCCCAAGGGGGGAATATTTTTTAAAAAAATTCTGTAAGATTTATGAAATCAGTACATGCTCCCCCATCTCACAAATCAAGAAACAAAGTACTGCATTGATGAGGAGGGGGAAAAAAAGCAATGAGAAATGTACCGGAAAAAGACAGAAAAAATAACCGGGACAGATGCACACATACACACACATACACATACAAAACCAAAACCACCCTAAAATCAAAACAAAATCCCCCCCTCCCAAGGTTTGTTTTCACTGGCGCTTCATCCTGCTGTCTTCAGCACTGTCCAAGATCTGGAGGGAGAAAGGGAGATGGGCTTGCGTCAAGCTCCTGAAGGTGTAGGATGCTCCCCCCTCTTGCTGTCCGGTGGTCTCTCTTTCTGTCTTTCCCCCGGTGTGATTGCGTGGATGAGTGTATATGTGTCTGTGCGTGCGTGTGTGTTATGAGAGAGAGAGAGAGAGAGAACAGGAGAGAGAGGGGGGAAATGGGAGAGAGAAAGAGAAAAAAAATGCCTGTGTGTCAGTTTTGCCTCATCTTGGAGTTGAATGCAGCAAAGAAATCCTGTAAAATCCAAAAAATTAAAGAGACAAGAGAAGTAGTTGCCATCCACCATCCACTCATAAGGGTTCCCTGGTTGCTGCAATGTCTAGTATTTTTTCCTGCCCTGTATTCCTCCTCCTCTTCCTCCACCTCCTCCTCCTCCTGGGTAAGCTAAAATAAGACTGGTGTTAGGGAGGGAGGGAGTCAGGCAGAGAAATGGAGAAAAAAAAGAAAGAAAAGGTCTGATTCACTGGCAGGTTGAGCTCTAATGTGCAGCAGTGGATCGATTTAATGCAAGCACAGAGCATCCCAAAGCTTCGGCCAGGCTTGGCACATGATGGCCTAGAACCAATAGCAGGGGCTACAGCCCAACCAAACCCAGTTGGGTTTCTACAGGGAGAGAAGAACACACACACACACACACACACAGAGAGAGAGAGAGAGAGAGAGAGAGAGAGAGAGAGAGAGAGAGAGAGAGAGATGGTGTAGAGAAAACCTGCATACAAATGACATCTCTCAGCAGCCCACACCCTGGCAGATTAGATGGATGTCAGTTCCCTGGAGGAAGCTCAGATCTGTCTATTGAAAAGCGGGAACATGAAATAGCCCCCCAAGATGCCTTTTTTGGTATAAAAATCAGGTCAGGACAGGCTTCTCCTGTTTTACACCAGCATTTGTGTAGCATTTGGCAACCAACACGATTGGGGAGAAGGGAGAGGCGAATGCTAGAGTTCCAATGCAACGAAAGAGATGTTATGCTGCTCAGAGGAACTGGATGCACAGTGGTATGGAATATTTATGTAGGACAAATGCAGATGTGTATGCAGAAGTCACTCTATGCACAAAAGCATGGGGATATTTAAGGGTAAAGCCATGGGAGCTTAAACATGCAGGTATGCACACCCAGGCACTTATGGGAGATACCAAGGACAGCAAAGTTCACGTGCTGCGATGGCCATTACACTGCGATGGCCATTACACTGACAAATCTGCACAAGCAGTTGAAAGTAGCCTGGGCTCTGTATGCCAGTATAAAAATGTGAGTTAATTCCAGTGCTCTGGACTCAGACCTCATTTTAGCAGATGTTAACTTGACGTTCTCTGGCTCCATGTGGCAAACCAGCACTTCATGGGCAGCAGCTTCCTTTGAATATAAAGAAATCCTTGTCTTTGCCACCCCAAATCTGGCAATGAGGTCACTGCAATCAAATAACTTAATGCTTTGGCATAACTGGCATGAAGAGAGGTTTAGAGTGCAATCTTATACCTACCTGCCCTGAAATAAGCCTAGAAATAACCCCCAGTGGAGCTTTAAGCAGCATAATGTTTTTAATAGCCCTGGGAAATCTGCAGCCCTCCAGGAATTGTTGGACTGCAACACCCAGTAACTCTGGTTGGTACAGTTAATGTTGTGAGAATATGAGATCTGCAGTCTAGCAACATGTGGAGGGACGCATATTTGCCATGCCTGATATACCACAAGGTAATAAAGATGACTTCATACATTGGATGTTTCTAGCACCATGTACACCATCTCTTCTTTATAATGAGGCAAACAAAATATGGCCAAGGTAATGGTGGCATGTCTAGATATCCCCTCATCAAGTACTCAAAACAATTGCATTGTCTCTGCGGCACATTTGGATATTACCAAGCCGTATGAGGTGGCTTAGGGAGCTTAGGGAGCTGGGTGTGTTTAGCAATTGGAGAAGAAAACGATAAGAGGGGACATGATGGCAATGTTTAAATATTTGGAAAGATGCTGTACTGAAGGTGTTTGTTTTCTGCTGCTAGGACATGGAGAAATGGATTCAAGCTGCAGGAAAAGAGATTCCACTTAAGCATGAGGAAGAACTTCCCAATGATAAGAGCTGCTTGACAGTGTAATATGGTGGCTCCAAGTGTGGTGGAGTTTTCCTCTACGGAGGTTTTTAAGCAGAGGCTGGATGGCCATCTGACAGGAGTTCTTTGATTGTGTCTTCCTGTATGTCAGTGGGCTGGACTGGCTGGGCCTTATGATCTCTTCCTATAAGCCTACAGAACACATGCAAAATGGTAATGTCAGACCAAGCGTAGGAGGCTGCATTGAAAATGCTCATTGTGGTGTGATATGGGTTCTAACAGCATTAGTAGCAATACACATCATAGGCATCAATGTATGTCTGTTTTTGACTGCAGCATTTGTGTCTTCTCTCTCCCTTTGCCTTCTTAAAACACTAGTGCAGTGGTTCTCAACCTGTGGGTCCCCAGGGGTTTTCGCCTACAACTCCTAGAAATCCCAGCCAGTTTACCAGCTGCTAGGATTTCTGGGAGTTGAAGGCCAAAACATCTGGGCACCCAGAGGTAGAGAACCATTGCAGTAGTGGTAGAGGTTGGGCACACATCCAGATGAATATGAAACAGAATGGGGTATTGCATGCTCGTCAAGATGCAATTTTCAAACATATTGATCAGTGCATATAGGGCAGATTGTAGTGGGGGGAGGAGGAAATGATAAAAGAAAGCGCAAAATATTGTACAAGTTACTGTTATTTCTTTAGAAACATTAATAAGGCACTTTTCAAATTTCAGAATGAAGAACAATCATTAAAAACTACAAAACACAACCCCAAAGTATTTTACAACCTGCAAGGAAAATACATGAGGAAATATATACAATACTTTGTAGTCATTTTTTATAGTTACAATAACCTAATTGAATTACTGCAACTATGTATGTCCATTTTCTTGTTTGAAAGACATGATGGCAGCAGTGGAAAAAGATACAGAGGACTTAGCACCAAAGATGGCACTGTTTTGACAATTTCTTAACAATTTCTGAAATCACCGCATTTGCAAAAGGGAAGATTAAGCTATCAATTAAGCACTGGAGGTCTATCACATTTTTGCCATCATTACCATATCCTATCTTTATGTATGTGGACACACATGCCTGCACCTTCAAGTCACCTGTTGATTTAATGGAGACCCCATGGATTTCATAATGCCTTCTTAGGCAAGGAATGCTCAGAGGCACTTTGCCATTTCCTCTGAAGCAGAACTTAGTATATCTTCATAACCTCCCATCCAAATATTAGTCAAATCTGCCTACTTAGCTTATGAGAACAAACAGGATCTGGTGCATTCAATGTATTTAGCCTCCCCTATTTTGGTGAGTAGCCAAAAAGATCAGACACCTAGCTGCGTAATCTCAATTCTTCTCAATTTCATACTTTTCCCATGTAATTCACACACAATTTCTGCTTGCCAGGTATGAATAACAAACTGAAGGTAGGACTGGACTCTCCGGCTGATGTTAACTGATAAGAAATAATATATCAGAAAATTTTAACAGTGATAATGTGCTAAATAGTACTACTTGGAATTTCAGCAAAATATACTAGTACCTCAAAGAAGAAAACTAGCGCCTGATCTTGTTATTCTTCCCAATTATAGTAGAATCATTGAATTAGTAGTATCTGCTGATAAGTTGATTCATCAAGAAACAGCTGATTCCACAGATTTATTCCAGCTTGTAGGAACAAACAGGATTCAGGCTTAAGGATGCGCTCACCTTGTTGAATTTTCAACATCCTCATTCTCTTGCAGACAACTATTAGGTAATTTATCCCTTTTCACTATTACTAAAGGAGCCCCCAGTGGTGCAATGGGATAAACCCTTGTGCCAGCAGGATGGTTGGCCGAAAGGCCAGTGGTTCAAATCCAAGGAGCGGGGTGAACTCCTGTCTGTCAGCTTCAGCTTCTCATGCGGGGACATGAGAGAAGCTTCCCACAAATGGTAAAACATCAGGGCATCCCCTGGGCAATGTCCTTGCAGACAACCAATTCTCTCACACCAGAAGCTAATTGCAGTTTCTAAAGTTGCTCCTGACACAAAAAATACCTATTAGAAACTACCGAAACCTCAGCTGGGCCTGCTGCATATGGGGCTGCTATGTGTTTTAATATCCCCATCATCCTGCTGAACATTTCACTGATTCTGCTTGAACTTCGACTTTGAATCACTTAATTGCTAAAAAAAATCAAACACCTGAGAAGTAGTCTGTTGAAAAGTGGACTAACCTGGGTGTTGGTATTCATCACCCTTCCCTTGGTTTGGATGTTCAGGGAGAAACAAAAGTGGGAGGACTTCCATATATAGTATGACCCCCACATCTGTGGGCTCAGTATCTGTGGTTTCATTTACCCATGTTTAACTAAATATGTGCTCTAGGCATTTTCTAGGTCACCCAGTAGAGCTCCATGGTATTCTTGGATCAGAATTCTTTCATTCCAATAGTGTTCACTATTATCCATATGAAATCTATAAACCAAAGATACATGGGTCAAACTGTAGGGAAAAAAATGAAGGCAAAGGAGTTCTGAAAAACCTTTAAAGCATTTTGCCTGACCACTTTGGAAATGTCAAAGGTGCAGTTAGATTATATAACTTTTTTCTTCTTGCTTCTTGGCAGGGGGTTGGACTGGATGGCCCATGAGGCCTCTTCCAACTCTATGATTCTATGAATATTTTTTTTGGAGCATAAAAATGAAAGTATAGGATGATATTCTAATTCAGGGATCCTCCAACTTTTAAAGCAGAGGGCCGGTTTATGGTCCCTCAGACTGTTGTGGGGACAGACAATGGTTTGAAAAAAATGTGATCAAATTCCTATGCACACTGCACATATAGTAGTGCAAAAGAAAAATAAAACATGAAATGGCAATACAATGTTTAAAATGAAGAATAAATTTAACCAACATAAACTTACCAGTATTTTAATGGGAAATGTGGGCCTGCTTTTTGCCAATGAAATAGTCAAGTTAATTAGGATTGTTGTTGTTGTGTGCCTTCAAGTTGTTTCAGACTTAGAGCGACCCTAAATCTAAAGTATAGGTTAGATGGCAGGTAAATTATCTTGGGGGGTCGTACCTGGCCCACAAGCTATAGTTTAGGGAACCCTCTAATTGATGTATTTGATATTCATGTTCACTTACCTATGGTTCAAAAGATGTTCCCCCTGGAAATGTTTGTGGTCCTGTTTGCAATTCTATGTAATTATATAATACGCTTCCAACCCAGGTATAGTCCATACATAGGGTTCACTGTTTTCCACGTGCTTGGAATGTATCCCACATGAATAAGGAGAGCATACTATACAACATAGTATACATTGGGATGACATAATTTGGCAATAATTTCATGTGGATAGTCTGTTTAAAAACAAAATGATTTAGGAACATATAAAGGCCCTACCAAATTTTAATTAAAGGCCTAACTCCTAAAGACCTAAATCCTAAATTGGGTTATTGTAGGTTTTTCGGGCTGTATGGCCACGTTCTAGAAGAATTCTCTCCTGACAGATGCAGGCACCCTCTGAGGTTGTGAGGTCTGTTGGAAACTAGGAAAGTTGGGTTTATATATCTGTGGAAGGTCCAGGGTAGGAGAAAGAACTCTTGTCTGTTGGAGCTAGGTGTGGATGTTTCAATTGGCCACCTTGATTAGCATTTGATGGCCTGACAGTTTTAAGTGTGGCTTGTTACTGCCTGGGGGAATCCTTTGTTGAGAGATGATTAGGTGTTCCTGATTGTGTTTCTTCTCTGGAATTCCCCGGTTTTTGAGATTTGTTATTTATTTACTGTCGTAATTTTAGAGATTTTAATACTGGTAGCCAGATTTTGTTCTTTTTCATGGTTTCTTCCTTTCTGTTGAAATTGCCCACATGCTTATGGATTTCAATAGCTTCTCTGTGTAGCCTGACATAGTAGTTGTTAGAGTGGCCCAGCATTTCTGTGTTCTCAAATAATATGCTGTGTCCAGATTGTCCATTTATTGTCAACAGTTGACAAAACTGTGTTCAAAGGTCAAACCGACAGATCTGTTTTATGACTTGCTCAAGTTTAACTGGTCCATAATTATGTTGCCATTATGTAGGGATTAACCATGAAATTATGCTTCTGGGTTCTGGCCTTCCTGAAAATTAAAATGGTCCCTAGAAAAAAGTTGACTTTCCCTGCTTCCCCAGGACTGGTGATAATCTATTAGTTTGAAACTACAAGTCCTTTCTCCATATCAAACTGTTTCACTCACCTTTAAAAGTTGTCTTACTGTTAAATAGATCTGTTTTAAACTTTCAAAAACACTTGATTTATCCATGCTATTATTAGGAGCTTTGATATCTATTTTTTGAAAAAAGGGCAGGATATAAAACAAATATGCAAGCAACTATGTCCAAGGCTTATACTTTAATCTCACTCCAATTTTGAGAATGGTATGGTTGCTTTATAAAGATTTGTATGTCCTAGTTTGTATCCTAACTCAGAAGCACTTTCAGAAAAACTGCCATTCCACAGAATACATGTACAAGGCATGTGAACATGCCTCTGGAACATGATGTCATACAAAGGTTGTTTGTGTACTGGATATGTATGTCTCATGTTCACTACATACACACTCTTACCTGTGATATACTGTACCTGTATCTAGCAGCCAAAGGATGAACCTGTTGTAGTTTGGATTACGCTTATCCCAATGCCCCAAGAAAAGAAAGACCTTCCACTGTCCCCACTGGAGGAGCTAACCCTTGAAAACCAATTGCTCTTACAACTGAAGAAAATTAATGCTCCAGAGATGAACAAACACAAATGTATTAAGATTGCAGAACACATAGAACTCACCAGAGATGCAGCAACAAAATATCCAAACCTGCTCGCCTCAGATATGATTACTATGCCAGCATCCAGAAAGGTAGATCAAGAAATTCATCATTTATCTGATGGAATCAGATGTATCACAAGTAAGAAGCAAAGTTGCTTTTACCAACAGATAAGGGAGGAACCTCATGTGTCTTAGAATTTACCAGTCTGATTAGGGTGGGCAGTGCTGGCATCCCGCTGGCCTAGGATTTGACTATCTGCCAAAAGTGGCTTCAGCAGAATCAAAGCTGTCCAGTCTATAATCTCTGATGAATGTTTGGGGGGAGGGGGGGTTGCACACAGAGGGATGTTGGTGGAAAAGGCTGTTGTAATGGCCATACTTCTGGTGGAGTACACCATAACACCCTTACATGGAGGAACTTCCAATGGCTTGTAGCAATCTGCTCAGAGAGGGAGACCATCTTGTCCTTGGAAGTGTGGTTGGAAGGAGACAAATAATGCACCTGAGGGCCAGAAGCTGCTTGTCCTTTTCAAATAAATTTGGATGGTCCTGCACATACCGAGGCTGTGCTAGATCTTTTCCAACTTCTTTGATGAACATGGACAAAAGGATGGATAACTTCCTGCACCCTGTGAAAGGTTACATTGACCTTGGGAACAAAGACTGCATCCAACCACAGTGGTTGTGGTTTGAAGATACTGAGTTTATTACATGCAGAAGGCACATTCAACTCTAACACTGTGTGCTGATGTGGCACTTAGAACAAGGGATTCCAGGATAGATGTTTGAGTGACACTTCCCTCATGGGTGATACTGTCAATGGCTTCAGGATAGTATGCAGATTTCAGATTGGAAAGCAATGCACTGAGAGCAGGGCAAGATTAGTCAGTCCCTTGAGGAAACAATGCACATGAAGATGTGAAGAGATCCTTGTTGCTTGGGTATCTAGTGGCAATTACATGATGGTGTGACCTGACTCTTGACTGTTTTGGATCTAAGGCCATACTAAATGTTTTCCTGGAGAAACTCCAGTAAGGAGGAAATCAAGTTAAGGCAGCCCACCTATTTGTCTTTGTACCACCTACAGGACACCCTGAAGCTGTACTCATTAATCTGACTGGTAGAGATGAGGATGGGGTTAACGACCTTTGCACTTTCCCCGGCCAATCCCATTTCAACTCAGCCAATCTGCTTGTGCATTCAGGATGCCTTACAGATGCCATGCTTCTAGGGGGGAAAGATGGATTTCTATGTAGTTCAGTAGCCCCCAGGTTTCCTTCATGGGGGACCATGATCTTGTTCCATTTTTTGACCTTGGTGGCAATGTTGTCTGTCCTAATGAGGATGTTTTCTTTTCAATGATGCCCATGTACCACCTCAGTGCTGGAGTGCAACAGCACAGTGCACTTCCTAGTCCCTGAAGTTGGTATCTGTGGCCAAGACAGAGCCTAAACCTTCATAGTCTCTTAGTTAGGCTTCCCCTTGGTGATCCAGCAACAATAGCAAATCTCCCACCAGAGAACCTCTAGGATGTACTTCTGTGTTTCCATGTAGAAATGTCACTTTCCCCAAAAACGTTCACCTTTCTGAGGTTCAGAATGTCCCTTCAGAAGTAATTCTTCTTGAGTACTGGTAATGTCTCTATTGCTCTGGAGAAAGTGTCCAATGATTTACACTAGGAAGCTGGGCTGTACCCCGGATTTTGATTCCGGGGGCTGAGTTTGGTTTGGGGGCTGAGACTGGGTGGAAGAGGGTCTACCCTAGCAAACCTTTTGTATTGTTATCCCAATAACCCCATGAATGTGGGATATAATGAGCATGGTGATCAGATCATGATATGAATAAACATAACAGTTTAAATAATGTACCAATAAGGCCTTTTCGCGGACCACCCTGAGAATTTTGGGGGGGGCTGAAGCCCCCTTAGCGCCCCCCCTGGCTACATGCCTGCTAGGAAGGGATGCTTCTGTGGATTTTTGGACTTGATGAAGACTTCATGTGACCTCCAGGAGAACTCTAACTGGATCCTAGTGTGTCCAGCACCCAACTGTCTGAAGTGGAATCCTTCCACACATGTACAAACTTCTGGTGGCTGTCCCCTACCGATGAAGGAGCATCAGTTTCTCTTGCTCTTATGCTGTCAAATCCCATGTTTTTGAATGTAGGCCAGTCAGTTGCCACTGAGGTTTAATCAGTGGAGTGAAATCTCTGCTCTCCCACAATATGATTTGCTTGGTTCTGCTTAGATCCCTATTACGCATATGGCCAAGACAGCAGCTCCCCACACTGGAAAATGAGTCTTCCACTTCTTTCCATATGGCTTCAAGAGTGGGAACTAGAGCTGAACCTAGCATGCTTCCCAACCTTGCCAATACAAGGGCCATGGCCCAAGAACAGATCTCTCTCCCATTAATGAAACACATACCTTTTGGGTTAAGGAGAGGGGGGGGACTGACTGGCAATCCCTGTCCACCATCTTAGCAGTCCTCAAGGCTTTGGAAAGGTGAAAATCCATAACAGGCATAGTAGGGGTTTCCTGGGTGGCAATCATCCATTCCGAAGTTGTTAGATCTGGTAGAAGATCCTTTCCAACATAGTTAGTCCCCCTGAATGCATCTTTTCCCCTTCATTGTCTTGCTGGCATGTCTCCTTGGCCCAGCCAGTTTCGGGCTAGCTGGTGGTGATGCAGGAAAGCAGCAACACAGAGATGTTTCCCAACTCCTGGTGCTTTGTGTTTTCATGATCTGAAGGGGTTGCTCACCAGGCTGAAGAACCTCTCCCCTATCCTTGGAACTTTGCCCTCTAAATATACTTCCTTTTATGCTCCTGTGAGAATATGGAAGGGATGGGAAAGGTGAGAATAATGCAGCAAGGCAAGAGGTTTTTTTTAATGGGATGCCAAAAACTGAAGAATGAGAAATAGAAAGTATCCCTCCCTTTTTTGGTTTTGCTTTGTTAGGGGGAGTAAGATGAGGAAGATTAATCAAAAAAGTAGGGAGCAAATTACCTTAAGAATTTGACTGTTGCCAAATACTGCACGATAACATAATAACTTTATTTTTATACCCCGCCTCCATCTCCCCTAAGGGACTCGGGGTGACTTACAAAGGGACAAGCACAGGGAGCACTAAGTTAAAAACGTAACACAATAGGATAGCATCAAAACAAAAACAAATAAAAACATATCACAATAAAACATGAAATCATAAAAACAGTACCATACAGAACGATAAAAGTGCTGAGTTCAGAGGGCTCTGGGTTTGTGCAGATTCCTAGAAAGTAAAGTAAGTGAAAGTATAATTTGTTTCCCTCGGAAATGCTTTGAGACAGATTTGTGGCTGTGCCATATAATGCAAGACTTTGCCCATGCAGTAACCAGGAAGTGGCATGGATGAAACACATCTTAATCTCCTGCAGCCTTTACAACATAGTATTAATCAATTACTGAACAACTTATCTGGTAGTTCAGCTAAATTCTATGTCATATTTTTACTGGAAGATAATCTTCCCTGTGTAACTTTGGCCATTGCCATGTTTCTCTTGGAGGTAGCCAGGATAAGACAATTGTCAGTACTATACTTTCTGGTCCCAATTCAAGGTGTAGGTTATTTCCTACAAAGCCCTAAACAGTTCAGGACCCACATATCTTCATGATCGCCTCATCCCGTAGGAATCAGCTCATACTCTAAGATCATCAGGAGAGGCTCTCCTCTTGCTTCCGCCACCGTCTCAAGCATGGTTGGTGGGAATGAGGTAGAGGGCCTTCTTGGTGGTGGCTTCCTGGCTCTGGAACTCCCTCCCTAAGGAGATCGGACAAGTACCTACTTTGTCCACCTTTTGTAAGCACTTTAAAACTTGGATGTTCCATTGTGCCTTTGATTAAGCAGTTCACCAGAGAACTGGCTCAATCTTATTTATGTACCTGCACTTTAGTCTTGACACTTTAAGGCCAGAGGCACTTCCTATAGATCAGACCTGGGCAATTGCCGCCCTCCAGATGTTTTGGACTTCAACTCCCAGAAATCCTAGCCAGTTTACCAGCTGTTAGGATTTCTGGGATTTGAAGTCCAAAACACCTGGAGGGCCGGCAATTGCCCAGGTCTGCTCTAGATTGACACTTTTGCACTTTCCCTCAGCTCTACTTAGGAATTTGTTGTACTTACTTGAGCCTGGTACCCAGCTCTGATTCTGTTTTTCAGCCATCTTATCAATATTAATTTAAAATATATATGTTTTGTGGGGTTTTGCCACCGCCACTCTCCAAGGTGCTTTCCCTCCTCAGTCCCCCCTCCCTCCAGCCTTGAAGGGCCTTTTCTTACTTTCCTTCACTTTATTTTAAGTTTATAAAGACTTAAAATAGTGTATAACTACTAAAATAATGTATAAATATTAAAATAAATAGAGCATCCCTACATCGCAGTTTTTCACTTATTGTGGAAGGTCTTGGAACCTAACCCCAGCAATAAGTGAGGGAATTCTGTATTTACTTTGTCTAGTGTGTCTCCTTCTGTTTTAATTACCATGGTTTATAAATATGTATGTGCTTGCGTATCTTTGACAGTCAAGTTACCTGGGTCTGTAAAAAAAATATTGTGGTTATTAAACGTTAAGGATTCCCTGATGGATCAAACTTTCCAGGTGTTATATGGGGATTTCAGGAGCAGGAAGGATATAAAATTCTTGCTCACTGGTAATATGACTGTGTAGCTTTAATTTTACATTTAATCCATATACCGTAATTGTTTGGTTTTAATTGTATCTGGTTTTTAAAAAGTAAATTAAAAACATATTT
The DNA here is from genome assembly GCA_030556195.1 of Anolis apletophallus. Taxonomy (NCBI): domain Eukaryota; kingdom Metazoa; phylum Chordata; class Lepidosauria; order Squamata; family Anolidae; genus Anolis; species Anolis apletophallus. The sequence goes on from JARBWK010000001.1 coordinate 103,103,791, forward strand.
TATTAAGCTGTTTTACAATGTCTTCCCATGCTTTTAACTATAGCCTTTTGTACCATCCTAACATGGCCCCTTTATGTTTTCCATTATAGTATGCACACACTTCTTTCTAAATATCTGTAAGATGTATATAACTATTGCATTGTCTTGTGCTTTGTTGACTGTAATAAAGGAATCTTTAATTGATAAGAAAGAAAGATGGGAAATCTGGGGAAATGGAGCAATGGTTTAGGAGAAAACAAAGACTATGTCCAATGTGGAGCATAGAAAGGGAAAATACTGACCTTCTAGGGTTAGTCCCCACCATGTAGGGACAACAGATCTGGAGCAATGGAACAGCACAATCCAAGCTACAAGAGGTCATTCCCTTATCTGATGAGAAATATACCACTTACCCTCTGGCTACTCCACTGTCTGTGGTTTTTACCATATGATTAAATGAATGCTAAGGCTTTTTAAACTTTTGTTTAAACCGTGGCTCTCAACTTGTGGACCCCCAGGCATTTTGGCCTACAACTCTCAGAAACCCCAGCCAGTTTACTAGCTGTTAGGATTTCTGAGAGTTGAAGGGCAAAACATATGGGGACCCACAGGTTGAGAACCACTGGTCTAAAGCATAAGTGGACAAAGTGTGTGTGGAGATCTAAGGTTTACTTTTCTTTTAACGTGGCAGGGCAGGCGATCCCACCGCTGCCACCATTTGTGGATGATTTCGACGTTTACATGTATTTCGCTGCCACCATTAATTTATTTAGGCTTGACCATTGACTTGTAAAGAGTGGTGAGGAGACTGGTAATCCAAATGAAGTCACGGGGAGAGAGTTTTGAATCAAAACTTAAATAGTTTATTTCACACAACTGGGCACAAAACTTGGTTTGATACTTAATATAACTCTTCCGAAGAGGCACGACTTAAAAAGGTTACAAAGTTTAACTAGTACACAGTTGCAATGTTTAACTATTGCTGTTACTTAGATCAGCGTCTAGCAATCTAAAACATACAGGCACTCTTGCCTCTATCTAGCCCTCAGGCTTTACACAAACCGGCTGGCTCGCAAGCTCAGCCCAACAGAACTGTCTCCCACAGCTCTAAAACAGATTCCCCC